>JAQQSU010019432.1:0-10263 GCA_028627135.1 Pseudochirops cupreus
CTCAGATGCTCTCTGCCTCAGCTGGCTTCAGTCTCCAGGATTCTTCCTTCAAGGGGAGCAAAATTCCAATTTTGTCTCTGTCTCTGGAATTCTTGCTTATATACACACACCTCAGCCAATCCCCTTATTCCACATCAACAGGGGCTCAGCCAATCCCCTTCTTCCACATCAACAGGGGCTCAGCCAATAACCTTCTTCCACATCAACAGGGGAGTTCATGCCTTCTCAACAGTGGGACAGTTTGCATCTTCCACACTTAGCACTTAGTAGTGCTAAGTATCCTGCTAAACTGATTACTATTACACACCTTTGTTCTACCTTTACTATTGACCAATTACAATCCTAATTTAGCATTATGAACCTTATGTAATCAATTTATAAAAGCCTGCTCTGTCTGCTCTAAAGGGTCTCTGGTCAGTGAGAGGACATTAATGTTTATCACTTGCAACCTCTAGGTTTGCTAATAAATAGATTGTGCTCAGAGCTTTTGTGCCTCAGTTTCTCTTCATCACAGATTTTTATCATGATTCATATTAATTTGTAATGATTTTGGCATGTCAGAGTTCTGTCTTCTTTGTCTTATGAATTCAACTGTTATTGCTCTACATTTGGCATATAATTCCTTTTTGTTTTTATGGGTTAGAGAATGAAAGGGCTCTGGACTTGTAATGGTAACAGGAATTTGAAGATCTTCCTTGTCTCTTAATAAACCTAAGGGAATTTGAAGACCTTCTTTGCTTTCTAGATATATATACATATATATATGTATATATATATATATATATGTATGTATGTATATATATATATATATATATATATATTCCCCTAATTGGCTGAACGTAATCACATGGAGCCTGGGTTGGGAGGAGTTTGCTGAAGGATGGAGCAGAGCACACAGGAAGCTGGAAGTCAGAGGAATTAGAGACTGGAGGGAGGTAAGGATGTACACAAAGGAGACAGGCTTGTGAGTAAATGTCGGTTTGTGGGAAGACTAAAGGATGCTGTGGCTCTCTGTGCTGTTATGGCTTATTAGTTTCTCTGCTTCTATGATGGAATCAGCTTACTGTTTTGGGACTCAGTTTTCTGGTGTCTGAAAAAATGTTTTCCTTCTTTCTTATATATGGAGAGTCTGTTATATTTTGCAATTGAGCACTATGCTAGCATATTTACAGTGGCTGTTGGCACTGTGAAAATTGTGTTGGTAAAATAAATATATAATATTTTTTTAAAAAAGGAAATTGCATTTGTGCCGCAGGAGTCAGTGACAAATCTTCCATCTTGCTGCCTCTGTGTCCCAGAAGTCTTTAATTGTTCATTTAAAAAGATTTAAATAAATAGGAGCACACTACCAAACTTAAACATTTTAACATCTTCCTAAAAGACATTAATTAAACAAAATGACTTTCCTTGAATACCCAATCAGGTTTCCCATGATATTCCTTCATATTTAAATCACAGAACTGAATTCAGAGATAGGGGAGGGAACATTGAACATAATTAAACCTTTTAGCTGTGATCAAAGTACATAGAATTGCTTCATAAAAGAATTAAATAAAAAACAACTACATTCTTTTAGGAAAAAAGAGCTCAGAACGTGTGCTTTAATATTTTTCACCTGACAAACCAGCAAACACATTTGTTGGACACTTGCAAACTGGCCCCGATCACTTTAGTATATTAAACGAAGGTGAACTGAAGCAGATTGTGACAAGTTTTGCCCTTATTATAATTAATGTTACTAAAAGCTTCCTCAATAATATTATTTTGGGAACATAATATAATAATATTATTACAATATTTAGTATTTTTAAAAATGAAGTACAACATAGAATTGTAACAGTAATTTTAACTTTGATAACCACAGAACAGTAATCAGGCAATAATTTAAATTTGGAAATTTGTAGAAACTTACCATGTTTTTTTTTTTCTGAAATTTCAACCCTTCCCTAAAGTTTTATGATTATAATGAAAGTTGACATATTTCAGAAATGATTTATAAAGGTACAGTCCTTTATTGACAATTCAATCAAGTTATAATAACACTGGTGAAAATCAATAATAATTGTTAAAAAAAACCTTTTAGAAATAAGAAATTTCTGTTATTAATAGGTGCTCTAAAGTAATGACTTCTACTATTAATATTATTTTCAGCCTTTACATGTAAGCGACTTAATTTTTAAAGTTTAAAGTGGCCCCCTGAGGAAGTGAAAAGAGCAAAGATAGAGTTAAAAGGCCGTCATTTCAGATCTGAGCTCGGCTATTTGTTTTCTCTGTGACCTTAAGAAATAATCATTTGCACTTCTACAAAATGCTAAAGTTATGTAGAAACATTTTCTTCACAAAACTAGGTAGTATAAATATTCTTGTAATGCTTCTTAAGCAGTAAAAGCATCAGCACCATGTTAAGATGAAGTTTCACTTCCTCAAGCCTACAGGAAAAGAAGTGACAGTTAAAAGGTTTCAGACGACTTTCTCTTAAGGCTGGTATCATTATCTGGTGATTTTGGTAAAAAGCAAATGAAAAGAATGCAGAGGAACTGGCAGTTCTTAGAGCCCATCGACTGTCCAATTTAGGCTAACTGTTACTTGATCTTTGACTTAATCTCTTTCATTTATTCTGCTGGAAGTTGTACTTTCCAGGGCACAGTGCAATTACATAGTCTTTGAGAAGGTGTTGAGGCCAGACCCCAGATGAAGAACAGAGTCACAGTGCTCTCAGCAGTACATGAGATTTTTACAAAAACCAACAAAGTATTAGGACCTATAAACTTCATAAACACATGCAGAAAAGTAAAAAGATTAAATACAGCATTTTTCTGACCACAATACTATATAAATACATTCAATAACTGGCCATTGAAGAAAGGATTAAAAATCAAATGGGGACCAAATGACTTCACCCTGAGATGAGTAGGTTAAAAAACAAATCATAGAAATGTTAATTTCATTAACAATAATGACATATTGAAACAATATTCTGAAATTGGGGGATTTGGTCGAAGCAGTTTCTACTAAGGCAGCTGTTCTCAACCTGTGGGTCACGACCCCTTTGGGGGCTGAACAACCCTTTCACAGAGGTCACAGGGGTCGCCTAAGACCATCGGAAAACACATATTTCCAACGGTCTTAGGAACCAAGGCACTGCTCCTCTATCCGTCTCCAAGTGGGTCCGCCCACATGCAGATACGCCCACATAGGAGTATTAAAGGGTTGTGGCATTAGGAAGGTTGAGAACCGCTGTCCTAAGGGAAAAATTTATATGTCTAAACACTTTCATCAATAAAATAGAGAAAGAACATATCACCAATTTAGGCATGCAATCAGAAAAACAAGAAAAAGAATATTTTTTTAAAAACCAAACACCAACATATAAATCCTAAAAATAATTTGACATTAATAAAACTCAATTTAAAAAAAATTAAATAAGTAGGAGCTTTTTAAAAATTAAATGATAAAAGACAAATTACTAATAATTTTTTTAAAAGGGGAAAACCAAATTACCATTGTCAACAAAGAAAAGAGATGATCTGCAACAAATGAAGAAGAAATAAAGGATCTTATTAATACATAGATAGATATGGAAATATATATTCAGGTATGGATGAATGGATAAGGACTGAACCTGGAATTTTATCGGTATAGAAGACTCCCAGGTGAGGAAATTCCTTCTACCAGTCAGGTTAGTATCTCTTCTGCTATTTAAAAATGTTTCAAAGTTGCCCAGAGTTCCAACAGTTTAAGTGACTTGCCAAAGGACACACAGTAAGTATGTATCAGAAATGGAACTTTTTTTTAGTTTAGAGGCTGGGGGCATGTGACAGAAGCACCTAGTGTTCTCATTTTATAAATCAAGAAACTGAAGGGCAGAGAGGGTGACAGATTGTTTTCCTCTTGCTCTGGAGAATGAAGAATCTTGCAGCCTAGAAATGAGCAAACACAGAAAGGATCTGGCAGCTCCATTTTCACTTTTATTTTGCAAGGAGCAGGAAAGTGGGGGGAGTAACTGTGGCTGCCATGGCTACTGTTACTATCACAATCAAGAAGCTATGTGGTAGCCACCTGGGGCTGAGACAATAGAGCCTCTGGCTGCTTGCATCCGCTGAGAAGGATGGTGGGGACACTTTCTTCCCCCTCTTTCTTTCCTACTTTGCCCTCTCTTAATTCCCCTCTCCATTCCCATTCTAAAGCTTGTCTCTTATCTTTAAAATCACCTTCTGTTTAACTAGTTTGAATGTTCAGGCTAAATTAAAAAAAATTCTCACGGATGCTTTTGATCTGTTCTTTGTTTTTGTGAACAGAGAGTTGAATGCAAATATGGGAACAGTGATAGCGAAATGTAGAGAGAACAGTAAAAGGGAGCAGAGAGCATGGACTGAGTCTTAATTGTTTTGGATCGACTTCAACTGGGAGCTAGAGAGAATCTTGATTTTTTTTTTAAATAAAGTATTTTGTGTAACATCCCAAAGTAGAGTCAAAGCTAAATCAAGAGATATGGAGTTGAAGAAGGCGCACAAAGACAGGTGAAACATTCATTTCTCTTGTATACTTCAATTAATTTAACTTTAGACCAGATGAATAGAGAAGGAGGGGAGAAGAATCCTTTTTAAAGCATGAATATTGTTTCCTAATTAAATATGCATTACACATTTTAATCTTGTGCTTTTGTGAAAGTAAAATTTGGTCATTAATGATTAACTCGATTTATAGGAATCACATTCTTTATTTTATACAAAACAAATCAGTCCTTTTCTCATTATGAAGTTAAAATTATTTCTGTCAACTGTAAAATTCAGAGAACTGAAAATAATTTACTTCAGTACTTGGTGTGTAGTCATATTCTTGTTCACATAGTGAATATTTTGCTCTTTAGTTTTCTCTCTGGTTGATTCTTTTTTTAAATTTCTAAACTAGATGTTTATGTTCAAATCCAAGCTTTGCTATATACTGCTTTGTGTAACTCTTCCTATCTCCTGTCATATGATATGAGGTGAAATTTCTGAGTTTTTGAAATCTATATACATATGCTTACAGCTTTTTTTAAAAGAACTTTATATCCTTTTGATTAGTGGAAGAATGGTCTTTTGTCTTGTATATTTCTATTAGTTTCCTGTACAGCATACCTTAGATATCAGGCCTTTATTAGAGACAAATAAGGCATCTTTCCCCAACCCCTATTCAACAATTTCCCTTTTAATTCTTATTTCATTGATTTTGTCCATTCAGTGTCTTTTCAATTCAATATAATCAAAATGTATGTGAAAGAACCAACATTTTTATCGAGGGTCAAAGACTCTAAATGCTCTCTCTCCACTGCATGTAAATAAAATTGAAAATGTAGCATGAAAATAAATTAAAAAAAAAAAAACTAAGACAACTGAGCCCCTACATTATACAGGTTTTGGTAGTCCTGGTGTGGAAAAATAAGTATAAGTTGGCAAGATGTCTCTCACTGAGTTGCAGAATTTTAGAGCTGAAAGGGAAAGCTTAGAAATAACACAGTGCAAAATCCCTTTCTTTTGCAGGGAAACAATTTCGCCCAAATTTGCCCAATCTGAGACTAAAACCACACGATTTGACTTACAGTACAAGGCTCTTTTCCCTACACATGCTGGCCTCTAGTGTTTTAGAAAGTAGTTCTGGAGATCAATGGGAATCCATGAAAAGTTCACTAACCATGCTAAGTACTGGCAATAACAAACACCACCTTCTGCATGAATTCTTTGCCAATCCTCTAGTGGGTAGTGTCTGCTCCCAGAGTATCTAATATTTAACGTTTTTGTATTTTATGTACACACACATTACATATGTTTCCATAGCAAATGTACATGTGTGTGCTTATGTACATGTACATGAATGTTCACACACACACACACACACACACACACGTCTTTCCTTATATAATGTAAGCTTCTTGAGACTAGGATTCATTTGATTTTTTGAATAGGTCTCTCTCCAGGGTCAAATATAATCAGTGTTCAAAGTCCTTAATAACCTTGTTCCCCATCCTCACACCTTTCAAAATTTTCTTAAACCTTAGACACCTCTTACATACTCTGCCATCTCCTCACACTCATCTCTTTCCTGTTCCTGGCACTTGATGCTCTTATCTCCCAACTCTGGGAATTTTCACTAGCTGTCTCCCATGCGTGGAATGTCCTCCGTCCTATTACCCTGACTTCCTTTTGGTCCCAACTAAAATCTCAGCTTGTACAGGAAACCTTACTCAATTTCTCTTCATTCTCATCTAGTGCCTTCCCTTTGCTGATTATTTCCTATTAATCCTGTATATAGTTTGTACATCGTTGTTTCTACATTGCCTCCGCCATTAAATGTGAGCTCCTCCAGGGTGGAGACTGTCTTTCATCTTTCTTTGTATCCTCAGTACATAGCACTGAACCTGAAACCTAGTGGGTACTAAATAAATGTGTGACTCACTATAATGGGAATTTGAAGATCTTCCCCTCCCCTTAATAGACCTAGGGGGGGAGTTTGAAGACCTCCCCTACTTTGAAAATAAACTGTGCCCCCTGATAGACTGAATGTGATCACATGGAGCCTGTGGTGAGAGGAGTTTGCTGAAGGGTAGAGCAGAGCCCACATGAAACTGGGAGTCAGAGCTAGTGAGAATGTGGGAGAGGGAGGAACTCAGGCAAGGAGACAGAGGTGTGTGAGTAAATATCGATCTTGTATTGGTTTGTGGGCATGGCTTTCTGTGTTGTTATGACTTGTTAACTTCTTTACTACTATGGTAGAATTGGCTTACTGGCTTTGAGATTCAGTTTTCTGATGTCTAAACAAATGCTTTGGTTCTGTCCTCTATATGGATAGTTTGTTGTATTTTGCCATTGAATATCATGTGATATTTATAGTCTCAGACTTTATCATGATTGTGGGTGCTGTAAATATTGCAGGGGCACAACACTAACTAACAGTCATATCACAATACAAAGAATATAGTAAAAAGATGCTTAGTAAATGCTTGCTGCTTGGTTATACTAGTGCCACCTATTGTCACTGCTAACAGGATAAACAAACCAACAAAAGAATAGAAAAGAAATTGCCAAGAAAAATTATCTTCTTTTGAAAGGATATGTGTCTTAATTTTTTCTAGGTCTCTGTTGCCTGATCTGCAAAATCAGTGTGCTTCAACTGTATGATATCTAAGGTCCCCTCCAGTTTTATTATTTCATGATTCTAGATTGTCAAGATAATAAAAATATCATGAAAAGGAATGTGTTTCTTATCTGAGACCAAGGTAGAGTTTCCTGCTACTAAAGCATTTTTCAGTGTTTTGTGAACCAGAATGTATGTCAAGTATTTCAAAGTTAAAGCACTCCTAAAATGCCTTCAACTATTTCTGTAGTTATTTACGCATAATAATTATGGATTACTGAAACACCTAATGTAAGCCTCTATTTTTAATGTCTTCATGACTCTCAAATCCAAGATCTCTCTTTTTGAATTTACAAAGACAGAATAGCATTATCCATTGACTCTTCTGTTAGGTCCAAAACATGAATAAGGTGAAAGGTTTATGTTGGTTCATATATATATACATACATACATATATATATATATATATATATATATATATATATAAGCAAATTCAAAATGTAACTATTATGTTTGAGGAAATTGTTTGACAAATATATGATGGAAAGCTAAGTCTCACTTTTACTCTTAAAGCCTTGAAGTAGCAATGTGGTGAAAGAGTTCTTGGAACACAGTAAAAGCTTTATAGATGTTTCTTGATTATTAGATTGATTTAAGGATTTTAGTTATGCACGAGTATATATTTAAGGCACCTAGGAAGTCAGACTATAACTACCTGTTTCAAAAAGAGATAAGTATCAGCCTTTAAACAACTGTCAAAGTATAAGAAATTTTTATCCTGTCCATATCCTTTGACCATTTATCAATTGGGGAATGATTCATATTCTTATACATTTGACAAAGTTCTTTATATGTTAGAGATAGGAGACCTTTATCTGAGAAATTGTCTATAAAAAATATTTTCAAAGTTTTTGCTTTCCTTCTGATCTTGGCTACATTTGTTCTATTTGTACAAAAACTTTATCATTTAATCTAACCAAAATTATCCATTTTACATGTAACTTTACTCTCCATCTCTTGTTC
The DNA here is from genome assembly GCA_028627135.1 of Pseudochirops cupreus. Taxonomy (NCBI): domain Eukaryota; kingdom Metazoa; phylum Chordata; class Mammalia; order Diprotodontia; family Pseudocheiridae; genus Pseudochirops; species Pseudochirops cupreus. The sequence continues at coordinate 8,137 of JAQQSU010019432.1, forward strand.
ATTCATAAATTGTTTTCCTCTCTATAAGGCTTATGTGTAATATGTTTCATGTTCTTCTAATTTTCTTGTAATCTCTCTATATCTATATCTAGGTCATGTAGCCATTTTGACCTTATCTTGGCAAATGGTGTAAGATATTGATCCTTGCCCAGTTTCTGCCCTTGTTCTTTCCAGTTTTCCCAATGAACCAATGACATGATGTAATAATCAAATATAAAGTGTTTGTATTAATGAACAAAGTCTATATAATAGTAGCTTTGTCATTTACAAATACTTTTTATACCACCTACCAAAAGGTTCCATGTTAAAAAAAAATCTGGTCTTAAAGGTAATAATCTAGGTTCAAAGCCTAAATTTCCTAACAATCTTCCCCTTAGAGTCCGTTAAGTATGTTATTGTTGAGTTGTGTCTGACTCTTTGTGATCCCACGGACAAAACTGTTCACTGTTTTCTTGGTATTTTTTGCCATTTTCTTCTCCAGTGGATGAAGGCAAAGAGAGGTTAAGTGACTTGCCCAGGGTTGCACAGCTATTTCCTGAGGCTGAATTTGAACTCAGGCCTTCCTGGCTCCAGAGCCCGTGCTCTGCCCACTGAGCCTCCCAGGCAAACGGGAGTTACATGATTACCCAAGGTTATGCATCTGGTAAAGTCTGAGGTTAGATGTAAACTCAGGTCTTTCTAATTGCAGACCCAGCTCTCTATCCACTGAGTCATCCAGCTGCCTCCTCTACTATGTGCATCTGCTTACTCTCTTATAATCAGTATACCCTGAGTGATAATGAAGGAACAAGGAATGCGCTTTTCAGTTAATTAAATTGTGCTGACTACTTAACGAATTTACTCAGCATTCATAGCACAACTACTTCAGGAAAATAAAAATCTACCATTTTAAAGATTTGAGGCTTACTCAGGGCAGAGCCAAGATGGTGGCATAGAAGCAGGAAAACTCTGTGGCTCCCCCCATGACCACCTCAAATACCTATAAAATATGACTCTAAACAAACTTTAGAGCCACAGAACCCACAAAGTGACAGAGAGAAACAAATCTCCTGCTGAAGGCAGCCTGGCAGGCCAGCAGGAAAGGTCCACTGTAGCACGCTGGGAGCCGAGCCCAGTTCCTCCACCTCCTATCCCCTGTGACCTCAGGGTTTTAGCCCCAGGGTGGCCCTGATCAGCGGCAGCTGAAGGGACTTTGAGAGAGTGGGTCATCAGCAGCTGTGGCCATTTCCAGAATTATCAACCCATAAATGCCAAAGGCAAAGTAAAAGGTCAGTGTGGACTTTGGGAACAGGGGGACTGAGAGTGCAGTCTGGCCTCTACACCTGGAAAGGAGAAGCACAGTGGCCGTGCAGCTGTTTGCATGTGGCCACTTCAGAGCTGCTGGCATGCAGATTGTAGGGGGCCAAGTGACCATTATGAGGGGTAATTGCTCTTGCTTTAACCTGCTTGGATCTGGATCGCTGCCTTGGGTAGAGGTCCTGGGGTGTGTGACCAGGTGACAGAGCCTGTGGAGGCTTCTGAGAAAGAACCTAATTGCTCCAGCAGCTGCAAAAACTCCAGCAATTTGGGACAAAGCTCTCCTCTCTGGAAGCAGAGTTCTACTGTGGCAAAAAGCTCAAAAGTCAAGTAATTGAGTGGCAACATGAAAAAGGAAGCAAAGCAATCCCAGTAATACAACTTTAGATTCCTTTTTTGGGGTCAAAAAGGATCAAAGCATGGAATGGCAGGGAGACAAATAAGTCAGAACTCCTGCACCAAAAGCTTCCAAGAAAAATATGAATTGGTTATAGGCCATAGAGGAGCTTAAGAAGGATTTTGAAAATCAAATAAAAGAAGTGGAGGAAAAACTGGGAAGAGAAATGAGTATGATGCAAGAAAATCATGAAAAGAGAGTCAACAACCTGACTGAAGAAAATAACACTTTAAAAAATAGCCTAACTCAAATGGCAAAAGAGGCTCAAAAAGTCAATGAGGAGAAGAATGCCTTAAAAAGCCAAATTGGCCAGATGGAAAAAGAATCTCAAAAGTTCACTGAAGAGAATAATTCCTTCAGAATTAGATTGGAGCAAATGGAAGCTAATGACTCTATGAGAAATCAAGATACTATTAAACAGATCCCAACATATG
>JAQQSU010019433.1:0-10263 GCA_028627135.1 Pseudochirops cupreus
AAAAAAAAAAGAAAAAGAAATAATCTGTTTCCTCATTTCTTACAGTAGTATGCCCGCATAGTCACATGCCACAATTTATTCAACTATTCCTTATTTGGTGGGTATCCCTTTAGTTTCTAGGGTTGTTTTTTTTTTCTGTCACCTGAAAGTATTTTGTATATACAAGACTTTTTTCTGTTTCTCTGATCATATTTGAGTATAGGTTTAGCAATGGAAAGGTGGGTCAGTGGACAAGTTCTATTTAGTCAATTTTTGTGTATAATTCCAAAATGTTTCCTAGAATGATTATGCCAATTCACAGGTCTACCAACAGTATAGCAAATGCCTGTTTTCCCACATAGCCCCCAACATTTATAATTTCCTTTTGGGGGGATCATCTTTGCTAATCTAATGGGTGTGAGGTAGAATCTCAGAATTGCTTTAATTTTCATTTCTCTAAATTTGGAACATATATATATATATAGGGCTACAGATAGCTTGGGTTGTTTTTTTTCCATAGAGAATTGTCAATTTATGTCCTTAGATTATTTGTCAAATGGAGAATAACTCTTATTCTTATAAATTTAAATAAATTCCTTATGTATTTTAGAAATGAGACCTTTATCATAGAAGCTTACTACAAAGATTTTTTTCCCCCAATTATTTGTTTCCCTTCTAATCAGCCTTATTGGATTTATTTGTGCAAAATTTCTTAAATTTTATGTTGTGTGATGGAAGCTTTGCTGCAAGTGCCCAAATCACTTAACATGGAAGCATTCTACTTCTGAAAAAAGACACTTTGCATTCCCCTGCCACGTGGGTGAGTTTATTGACTGCCTAACTGGGACAGGCAGCATTTTTTTTTTAAGTTAAGATCTTTATTGATTTAACTAATAGCAACCATTGGTGAGAGTTTTCAATTACCTGTTGGTTTTGAAGAACAATTAAAATAAAAACAAAAACAAAGAAAAAACCCATAAAATCAATGGAATTATTACAGAAGTGCTTAAAGGCATTGGCTGGCAGCCTCTGGTTTCCATCCAGAATGATAATAAAAGGATGATAATAATGATAAAAATGATAATAAAAAGGAAGGGAATGGGAAAGATGACTGGGTAAGGAGATGACCAAGGGCAGGGAAGTGGTCTTGGCACAATTTCTAGCTAGTCATAGCTTTTTTTGGTTCAGAATGGCACTGACAAAAACGGGGCAAGAGGATAAGCGGATCAGGTGGACTGGCCAAAGGGAATGAGCATTTTGTTTATAAAAGATGATTAAAAAGAATCTTAAAATGGACACCCAATATGCAAGCGTCCTTTGGGTTCTTCAAGGCACCTTCAAGGCCTACCTCACCCCCCTCAGGAAGAGGGCAGCTTCACCAAGGTAGAAATAGATGGATTCCATCTTGAGGTAAAGGAAAGATACTGGATTACCAATGGCCAGTCATACTTACACAGACATGCTCCTGTATATTGTATCGCTAGTCTATTCTATTAATCAACATCTCTATTTTTTTTTTTGAGGAAGGAAGGCAGGACAATTGGGGTTAAGTGACTTGCCCAAGGTCACACAGCTAGTAAATGTTAAGTGTCTGAGGCCACATTTGAACTCAGGTCCTCCTGACTTCAGGGCTAGTGCTCTATTCACTGCACCACCTAGCTGCCCCTCATTTCTATTTTTTAATCAGCATAAAATTGTTTGGGAATTACTGCTTTGTAGTATAGTTTGAGATCTGGTACTGCTAGGCTCTCTTCATTCCCACTTTTATTCATTATTTTCTGAGATTCTTGACTCTATTTGCCTCCCTATGAATTTTATGATTATTTTTCTCATTCTATAAAGTAATCCCCTGGTAGTCCGATTGGTACGGCCCTTGGCAAGTAAACGAATGTAGGTATTGCTGTCATTTTTATTATATTGACTTGCCCCGCCCAGCAGCAATGAATACTTTTCAAGTTATTTAGGTCTATCTTTATTTCTGTAAACAGTAGTTTTTAGTTATGTTTATGTCATTCTGGCGTTTATCTTGGTAGATAAACTCCCAAGTAATTTAAAGTGGATTTCTCTTTATATATCTTCCCATTGAGCTTTATGGCATTTATAGAAATGCTTATGATTTATGTAGATTTATTTAACATTCTACACATTGGCTGAAATTGCTTTATTTTATTTTTTGATTTACTCTTTAGGATTCTTTAAGAGCGCCAACATATCATCTGTTTCTTCATTCTGTTTTTTTTTTTTTGGTGGAAGGGGGCAGGCAAAACAATTGGGGTTAAGTGACTTGCCCAAAGTCACACAGCTACTAAGTATGTCAAGTGTCTGAGTCCACATTTGAACTCAGGTCCTCTTGACTCCAAGACTGGTACTCTATTCACTGTGCCACCTCGCTGCCCCCATCTGTCTTCAGATCATTAATTTTTTTCTTATTTTCTTTTTGGATTTATTAGATTTCTCTAGAACTGATAGGGATAAATGAAGACCCTCTTACTATAGTAGTTGTACTGTTTTTCTTTGTAATTCTTTTAATTTTTCTTTTAAGGTTTTAGAAGCTTTCCCATTCATTGTGCATATGTTAAATATTGAAGTCAATTTATTGCCCGTCACCTTTTATCAAAATGCAATTTCCCTCTTTATCTCTTTTCATTGCTGTTGCCTTGTCTGAAATTATTTCTGCCCCTGCCTTTTTTGTTCAGGTGAAACATAAGAGATTTTGCCCCAACCCCTTCTTTTAATTCTTTGAGAGTTTTTGTTTCAAGTGTGTTTCTTGCAAAGAACATATTTTTGGATTTGGTTTTCTAATTCATTCAATTAACTTCTCCCATTGTGTGTGTGTGGGAGTTCATCCCGTTTACATTCCCAGTTATTATATTTGTTTAGTTGCTTTCAGTCATTTCTGACTCTTTGGAACCTCATTTGGGTTTTGTTTTTTTTTTTGGCAAAGATACAGGAATGGTTTGCTATTGCCCTCTTCCAGTTATTATGCTTATTTTTTTTTTTTAAATTTTGATCCATCCTATTCTCTTATGCTTTTTAATCTCTATGGTCCTTACTCCCTGATTATTTCAAGTTGTTGCCCTTTTCTTTTTTTTTTTCTTCTCCCTCTCTTTCTTGTAACCTTCTCTCCACTATTCCCTCTCTAAGCTTAGGATTTGTTCTGCTTATGACTAATTCCATTGACTCTACCCCTTTCCTCTCTTCTTTCTCTTTCTCTCCATATTCCCTGTTGAATTGATCACATAAGGTGGGTTTTGAACTCTATCCTACAATGGGAGTGGGCTTTGACATTTCATGTTTCCTCTTCTGTCTTGGTCTTTATATACGCTGAGACATATGTGATCAGTATAGGCAAGTGGGAAGTAATGGAGGCTATGTAGATCCTGACAGGGTGGCCCTCAATAAGGAATTTGTGCAGTGCCCATTTATCTGACCATACTTTGAGCCTGTTGGCCACAGCCAAAGAGTCAGAAAAAACATGTTATCTCCTAGCATCCCTTTCACTGCAAATGCTCTGCTTAAAGGTTAATTGCCACCAGTTTGATCAACTGTGTGGACCTTGAGGTATCCTGCCTTGTGAGGGTCTAATGGTAATGGGAATTTGAAGACCTTCTCTGCTTTGAAGATCCTCTCTGCCTCTAATAGGCTGAATGTAATCACATGGAGTCTGTGGTGGGAGGAGTTTGCTGCAGGGTGGAGCAGAGCCCACAGGACACTGGGAGTCAGAGAAGTTTGGGGGTGGGGTGGGGAGGAGAGGACACACCCAAGTGGACAGTTAGACTTGTGAGTAAATGTTTGTGGGAAGGCTAAAGGATCTTGTGGCTTCATGCTGTATTATGGCTTATTAACTTCTTTGCTACTATGATGGATTTGACTTTCTGGTGTTGGGATTTGGTTTTCTGGTGTCTGAATAGATGTTTTGCTTCTGTCTTCTATATGGAGAGTCTGTTATATTTTGCAATTAAGCACTATACCAGTATATTCACAGTCGTCCTTGGCTCTGTGAATATTGCAATGGCACTACAGAGGGAAGTGCCTGACCATGGCCACTTTCTAACTGACTATTGCTTGTAACAGTGACTGTCACTGTGAAACATATTGACTCTCTTTTGGTCTCCTGTAGTTCACTCCCTCAGGCTCTTCAGCTTTTACCTACCTGAGACCAGTGCTGGGGAAACTACAGCTTCCTAGTTTGGAGATGCTAGCCAGTCTCAGCTTTGCCATTTAGGGAGGTACCATTTCTACTTAACCAGGAAGCTTCTGTAGCCTTGCTAAGTGTTTTGGTTGAGGTATCCCATACCCAGCATATAATGGTAATCTCCATGAAGAGGAGAAAAGTTTCAGGGCCCATCATTTGATTTTGTTTGATATCCTGAACCAGGAGGTTATAGAGCTGGCTAATTGGTTTTCCTAACATAAGCCAGTTTGAGAGCTCCAGAATTGCTAATAGAAGCAACCTTCTATACCAGATCCCTGATTTAGGTCTTTCTCCCTATTGGGGCTTGGTCCTTATAGGTTCTTGATTACTGTGGGGGGCCCTTGATGCTTTTGTCTCATGGATACTACTGTGGAGTCAAGGATAGTCTTGTGGTTTGTCAGTGTTTATAGGCTCTTCTAGGTATCCTGAACAGTTGCAGCTTACTCTATGAAGGGGTAGAAGGGAGAGTCTATAGATGAGCAGAATACCTTTCAGAAAAAAAAACCTGGTGGGTATCTGTATCTAGGGGAATTTGTTCCAGACTAGCCAAGGGCCACTTCTCCTGAGGGCATTCTTCAAAATGGTCTTATTCCTACCTTATGCAGCTGGACCGTACCTTCCTCTGCAGCAGTTCTCAATCTGTTGCTTGTGACCCCTTTGGGGGTTGAATGACCCTTCCACAGGGGTCACTTAAGACCATCAGAAAACATATCTTTCAGATAGTCTTAGGAACCAAGACACCAACCACTCTGTCTCCAGGCAGGTCTGCCCACATGCAGGTATGTCTACCTGCCCACATACAGATATGCCCACGTATGAGTATTAAAGGGTCATGGCATTAGAACCACTGCTCTAGGGTATCCTACTTTGCTTGAGTCCTGCTGCAGTTCAGTCTTGAGGCCATAAAGACCCAGTGAAGGAGAGGAAAGGCTGTAAGATTCCTGTCCCCACTCACACAGGGCCCACCCTGGTCAGGCTCTCCTAACCATCTGTCCTGATATTCTGATTTGGGGATCTTGCTTAGCCTTTTTGTGGGTGAGACAAAATAAGTTTCCTGCCATTGTTGAAGAGGTGGACTGTCTGAACTATCCATTCTTTTAGCTCCTTTCTGATAGAGCTCACTGACAGCTTTTTGTTGTTAGCTCTGAATTCTAGGTGAAATCCTTGTTTCATTCTGGTTCTTGGGTATGGCTTCTCCCCTAGTAGCCATCTGTTCAGTGATCAGGGAGTAGATGGCATAGTTCTCGTGTTCTTTATGGTATATTGCTGCTCTTCTTTTTAGGCATCCACAAAGAGTGATATTTTGCTATTCCTCTTCTTAGGGGTCTATGAAGGACAATATCTCACTTCTCCTTTTCATAAGGGTCCACAAAGGTATCTTCCCCTTCTCTGGGGTCTTTTCTCTTCAGAAAAGGTTATTGTTCTCTGGCTTTTATCTTCTTTACCTAGCATAGTACCTAGTACATAGGGTGCATGATGGGAAAAAAAAACATATTAGTGACTTTTAATGTTCCATGTTCAATTCTAAGCACCAAGAACAAAAAGACAAAAATGAAGATAGTCCCTGCCCTGAAGGAGCTTATATTCTAATGGGGTAAGATAACATTTGCAGAGGAGTGGTGGCTAGGGAGGGGTATTTCAGTTTGGAAAGCTTCATTGAGGAGTAGAAGGTGGAGAATAGATTTAGACACCCTTCTTTTTTTTTTTTTTTAGAAATGGTAGTATTGATTTGATTGTGGTTCCAAAAAAGGAAGGGGGTGTGTGTGTATTTAATAAATGCTTGCTACTTGATTGATGAATTGTTTGAATGATTGACTAATTAGTTTTTCAGTCTCACTGATAGTCTTGAGAAAAGTGCTTTGCAAACTTTACAGTGATATAATAATTAGAGCTGTTATTATTATTGTTTCCTAATTAATAGAAATAATTTGATAATAAGTGATTATATTCTCACATTCAAAATTGAGCAACTTGGAAGAAAAATAGAATGCAATTTTTCTTTTCAATTCTCCCTCAAAAGAAGGTGGGAGTGGACAAGATATTTGTATGCCCCAAACAAGTTCTAAAAACTATTTTTTCTTTTATATTTTTGCTTTCTAGTGTCTTTGAGCCTTCACTACAGTGCAAGCAACTTACTCCACTACTCAATGAATCTATGATCTCATAGATGTGGGTATTCCACCATCATCCTGTGTCACCTTATTCCATCACCTTCCCTAAGTTTGCTGCAGAGGATACATCCAACATCTCAGTGTCTTAATGTTGCAAGAATTCCAGTGGTTCACTCAAGTTATAAAAAAGTAATCTTTTTCTCTTTCAATAATACTTTTTTTTTTACTGATATCCTTTACATGACTTATCCTGTGTAATTCCCCACTTATCATGTATTATTACATCCTAAGCATTCCCATCATGTGTCATTTCGTTGCCTTTGAGTGATTACTAATTTGAGTTCTTCAGAGATTATACTTGTATGTAGTCACACAATATCACAGAAAAATATTGGTGATAAAAGATTGGCCTTTGTTTCAGGGAGAAATTAGGGATTTATTAAAAAAAAATGTTATGGACAGGTGCCCCCAGGATCTGAGCCAAAATTGCCTGAAGGGTTGCCTTCTTACCATTTCCTGTGCCCATGTTGTTCACATCAATCAGGACCCCCACCAACCAAAGGCAACTGCAGGATCTTCCTCCCTCTTTCTGCTCCTGTCATACTTCTCCCAGCACAAAAGAGCCTTTTAGTTTTAGGAAGACAAAGACCCTACGGACCACCATCCTCTTTTGGTGCCCACTATACATAACGACCTGTCTCACCCTCATCCTACCAGAGCAACAGTTGTATGGACCAAGTCAACAAGTATTTATTAAATGCCTTCTATGTACCAGGTAGTGCGCTAAGTGCTGGGCATACAAAGAAAGGAAAAAACAGTCTCTGTGGCCTGAAGGAGCTCACGTTCTTTTGTGGTGGTAGGAAAAATAAACAGATTTAACAGGGTAAGAACAAGACAAACTGTTGTTGTTTAGTTGTTTTCTGTCATGTCTGACTCTTCATGAAGCCATACAAAATAGTAGTTAAATACAACGTAGTTAATGAGGGAGGGCACTAGTAATTTGGAGGATCAGGAAAGGCTTTATTTAGTAGATGGAGAGTATGAAGAACAGAGAGAAGGACAATTTGGCTGGATCTTAGAGAATGGGGAAGAGAATGATGTTTTGAGGCTGGAAAGGTATAGCAATATAAGATTTTTAAAACCAGACAGAAGAGTTTATGTTTTATTATATAGGTAATAGGGAGCCACTAGGGTTGATTGATTAGGAGAGTGATGTGATCAGATTTGTATGTAAGAAAAAAATAACTATGGCAGCTATATGGAAGATGGATTGAAGCGTGGAGAGACTTGAGGCAGGAAAAACAATTAAGAGGTCATTACAATATTCCAAGTGGGAGGCAATGAGGGTTTGAACTCAAGTAGTTGCTATATAAATAGTGAAAAAGGGTTGGATTCAAGAGATATCATTGGAAAGATAGGACCACTCATTGGATGAATGAGGTGAGGGAGATCTAGGAGCTCAGAATAATGTTGAACTTGAACATGGGAGACTGGAAGAATAGAGATGTATTTGACAGAAATAAGAAAGTTCCATAGAAAGAAGGTCTAAGGGTGGGGGGAAGTTTCAGGTGTATTAAATTTGAGGTATCTCCAGGAAATCCTGGAAGTTTTATTATCCTCCTTTCCCAGACATATTGATGGAGAAACTGAGGCACAGAGAAATTACAAAATTCACTCCAGGCCACATTCAGCATGCTGAAATACGTATGGCTTTGGGGTCCTAGTAATACTCTAGTCTTTACACAGAACAATGTGCCACCCTCTTTTCACAAAGTGAGGTCTGAGGTTACTGGTACAAACTTTTTTTTTCAACTTATTTCTACAAGAGGGAAGAGAGATAGAAATGGGACAAAATGCATTTGTTCATCCAGTTTTAAATCCATCCATCCATCCAACCATCCATCCATTTACTTGCCTACTTATCTTCCAAATATATCATCTAGCTCTAAGGTTTTTTCCTTGATGCTCAAGGTAAGAAGAAAAGTGAGAAACTGATTATTTGCAAGTACTAAAATGAAACAATTTTTGTGTTTTTTAAACATTTTGATGAATGTATAACTTACTATTGTGAATTATTAGTGTCTCTGTTAGGATCTTATTCTCTAGTTTGACTGTGAGATCTGAGAGGTCACCAAATGTCTTATCTAAATTTTTCATAATGCTCTGAAGTAATAGGCACATAATAGCGGATGATGTTATAGTGACCTCAGAAGATAATTCACCTAGTTGCTGAAGTATAGGTATTTTTCCTTTTCTTTTTTTGGAGTGGGGAAGGAAGGGCAATTGGGGCTAAGTGACTTGCCCAAGGACACACAGATAATAAGTATTAAGCCTATGATGTGGATTTGAACTCAGGTCCTCTTGACTCCAGGGCTGGTGCTCTATTCACTTTGCCACCTAGCTAGCTGCCCCTTATTTTTCCTTTCTTTAAAAAACAAACAAACCAAATAATAGTACTTCCATTTTCATAGTGTTGTTACTTTCCAGGGCACCTTTCCCTCCCACTACACTCTCCAAATCTTCCTTTCAACAAAGAAATACAGCTAAACCAATAATGAATAAACGAATACAATGACTGTTTGATAACATATACCTGATTCCCCACCTCTCTGCTGAGAGGAGGGAGGGGTGCTTCACACAGTTGGATGGCACAGTGAATAGAGTGTGGTACCAGACTTGGAGTGGGGAAGATCTGAATTTACATCCTTCCTCAGACATTTACTTAACTGTGTGATTCTGGACAAATCACTTTACCTTTCTCAGCCTGTTTCCTCATCTATAAAATGGGTATAATAATAGCACCTACCTCATAGGTTGGTTTTGAGGATCAAATCTGTTAACATTTGTAAAGTCCTATATAAATACTTTTATTTCTCTGAAGTCAGTTGTTCACTTCACTAATTAGTGACTATTATTCATTGTGTTTGTGGTTTTTTTTTGTTTTTTTGTTTTTTTTTACTTTTTGGAACGGGGAAGGCAGGGCAATTGGGATTAAGTGACTTGCCCAAGGTCACACAGCTAGTAAGTGTTAAGTGTCTGAGGTCACATTTGAACTCAGGTCCTCCTGACTCCAGAGCCGATGCTCTATTCACTGTGCCCCCTAGCTACCTCACCTATTATTCATTGTGTAATTTGTTTTTCTAGTTGTACTTACATTGCATGAATTATACATATCTTTCCAAGTTACTCTGAATTATTCTTATTTGTTATTTCTTATGTTGTAATAATATTCTAACACATTTATATACCACAGTTTGTTTGGCCTTTCCCTAATAGATAGGTACCCACTTTGCTTCCAGGTTTTTAATACCATAAAAAGTACTTATAGGTCTTTTTTTTTTTTAAATATTATCAATGTGGGTTGATGAGGCAAGTTGGGAGTTGATGTTTATTCATTCTAGTCCAGAGTCCCCAGTCTTAACTCTTTCCCTCTCTAGGCCTTGAGTTTCTGTCATTTGCTTTTTGAATTCAGTATAGACTCCTTAGCTCTGTATTTAGGACCCTCCATGATATGTCCACAATTTAACTACTCCTACTCCTCCTCTCATGTATTCTTCTCTGCATTCACGCTAAAGTAGAATGGTTATTGAGGATTTTATGGAAATTATGCCTCAACTCACACTTCTCAATAGGCCTAGAATGAAATCTCTACCTCCTTTCCCCAACCTCTCCAACATATACATTCTCTGTCTGTTGAAATCCTATTTATTCCTTGAGGCTAGTTCAAATCCCATCATTTCTATGAAACTGTATCTGCTCCCTCTAGTTAGTATGAATCAGTTAAAAAAAAAGAAAATACATTTTTAAGTACTTATTATCTACAAAACACTATATTAAGGGGAGATACAAATAAAAAGCTAGCTAGCTATTCTTCTCAAGGAACTCACATTCTAATAGGGAGAGACGACACATATCAGTGATTTCAGTTCCAAGTCAAATGGAAATATCCCATGGTCTTTAGTGGGTAGCAACAAAGCA
>JAQQSU010019434.1:0-10262 GCA_028627135.1 Pseudochirops cupreus
CTTCTGGAAGCAGAGCCCCACAGAGATTTAAAAAAAAAATCACGATCTGAAGAACCATGCATAAGAATAAGCATAAGAAGCAAAGTAAGAACAGCTCCCAAACCCTTGATACCTTCTTTGGGGTAAAGAAAGATCATGGGAGAGAGAGGGAGGAGGAGCTGAAAACTTTACTATCCAAATCAGTAATAATGGAAATAGAAATTTTAAAAACTCTTGAAGTTTCCACCTTATACCTAGCAAATTACCAAAGATGACAAAAGGTACTAATAATGAATGTTGGAGCATCTTCAGAAAGACAAGATGTCTAATAACAATACTGGTAGAACTGAGACTCAATTCAAACATTTTAGAAGTTAATCTGGAATTTTTAAAAACATATGACAAAAATATCCATTCCCTTTGACCTCGAGATCTCATTGTTGCATAGGGACCTCAAAAGAGATTAAAGAAAGGTCCTTTATACTGCAAAATATTCCAAAGGATATGCTTTATAATAGCAAAGAATTGAAAACAAAACAGCTAACCATCAACTTCACAAACTGTAGGGTATAAGTATAATAATACAGTGTTGCTCTGTTATAAGAAGTGACAACTGAAGAATTCAGAGAAGCATGGGAAGAATTATATGAATTTATTCATAATGAAGGAGGCAGAAGCAGTAAAATAAAACTAACAATGATTGCTATTATTAAATAGGAAGAAAAAAAACCCAAATAGAATGCTATTTAATTACAAAGTTTGGTTCTAAAGAAGACTTGAAAAAATGTGGCTCTTTCATTGAAGAAGTGGAGGATTTGGGGTATTATGGACTACTGCATAATCTGTCAGACACGGCCTATTTACTGGTTCTTCTTGTCAAACTTTTTTTCCTCTTTCTTTTTAAATCTCTGTTAAAAAGGACAACTTTCTGGGAAGAAGAAGAAGGAAAGTGATATTTTTCTATAAAAACCTTATTTTAAAACAGAAGACATCAATAAAAATAAGATTAGCTCTCAGATGGGTGCCTGGTCCCTTTTAAAGCACATCAAGGATGCCAATGGGTAGATCATACTCATAACTACTTTTAGACACGCAAAATTAAGCGTATGTGTCAACTACAGTCTCTACCATCTTGACTTACTTTTAAAATTTTTTCTAATAATAATGTCTGAGGTTCCCCCCAACCCATGACTTTAATTTCTACTTCTTTTTCAAACATCATGAGAATGTTATTTAAAATCCTCAAAACTGTTCTAATCCCATTCAGTCCAGCTGTTCTTCTCTTCGTTTTCTTCAGGGCCATTTCTACCTTTTCATAAAGCACACTAGGGACAAATGTGGTGGTTTCACTTCCATTCATGGAAAGAATTTGTTTTTAGAAATCTTTACAGATCCTTTCCATTTCAGTCTTAAATCTTCTTAGGATGTCTGGTTTGGCAGGATTTCTTAACCAGTTTTCAAAAAACTTGTTTCTCTCTTCTCTGTTTCTTCATATTTTGACTAGACTCACAAATCTTTCTTGTAGCAAACACTGTTACCCCTGACTACCTTCTCTCTCTACTTAGAATTGAGATGTATGTCCAAGATCTGCTGCTTAGAGAAGCTCCAAGCTTTTGTTGGTCTCTGTTATATTTGGCCTCTCTAATTTCTTGTTCTTGATTCACGAATATTTACCAACTTCTTCTCCTAAGTCTACATCTGCACTGAAGTTACTGGAGCTCATCAATGTGGGTATTCTCCTTAACTGCACTGTCAGCAATTTACCCCGGCCTTCTCATCCTTTGTGACTCTTGCCCATGTCTTCTCATAAAACATCCAGAGGGAATCTGATCCCTGGTGTTAAGGTCCTTACTTTAGATGTCTTCATAGCTGCTGGTGACCAGTAGAGCATACAGGATGTTACTTCAATGCCTACTCCTTTTACCGATTGCCTGATCTTTCTAAGGATTTGAAAGATTCGTTTTTTCTTCATAAGCTTTTTTTCTTTTAAAGAAATTTAAATGTTTTGTATGTTTGCACACATATAGCCTATATCAAATTGCTTACCATCTCAGGGAAAGGGAAAGGGAGGAAGAGAATCTGGAACTCAAAACTGAAAAAAAAAAGTTAAAAAGTTGTTTCTACATGCAACGGGGAGAAATAAAAACTTTATTCATAAAAAATAAAATGAAAAATAACTGTAAATTAAAGGACTTCATTTGAATTCACACTATGATTGGCTAAAATTACTACTAATTCTGGAAAGAACCTTCTGCTAAAAAACGTGCTGGGCAACTTTCAGTAGAAAGCTCTCACAAAGATGGGAGTTCAACTCTTGGAAGTAATGATGTAATAAGCAAAATTTATCCTCATGTAGTTAGAGGACAGCGCTGAAGGGTGTTGGATGTATGTTGAAGAGAAGTGAGGTAACTATAAAAAGTAGTTCTGGTGAGTGTTTATTTAGCCAAGAATATAATAATTTGCAAGCCTCAAAGTGTGCTTGATAAATTTTGTAAAAAGAAAAAATAAAGTCCTAGCAATGGTGATGCCAAAAATTATTTAAATACTTAGAATGAAGAAGTGATTTATGAAGTGAATGTCTCCCCTATTAGCTTTCTTTTCAGTCTTGCATCTTCCTTGTGTCTTAGCTAATTTTGAACTTTTTGAGAAACATGGCATTTTTTTACCTTGTACTTAATCAGGTGTTTCTGAAAAGAAGTCCTCAAACTATTTATGCAGTCAGCATTTAAAGGAAAATAAAGACTAGTGAGAAAAGAGAAAAAATCTCACTGACAGAGAAAAGTTCTTCAGGAAAGCTGACTAACAATTAAGGAGAGCCTAGCAATCTTAGTGATGCCTTCTGTATGTTGCATAAAGAACATTCTGTCAGACTTAAGATAGGCCATCTTATGAACCTTCCTATGTATTTAAAACAAAAGAACAACAGGAGAAAGAAAGCCTTGATAAATGTTTTCTTTTCTAGAACTCAGGAGGAAGAAAAGAACATTTGTCAGAGAAATAGGATCACGACGATAACCAAAAATGTCCAGCACACAGCTGCCATTCTTGTGAAATGGGACAGGCTTCCCTTTTCTTGGACTCCACGTCCATTTTCTAGGTAGGCAATGGGAAATCACTAAGAAATCTCAGGCTAAAAAAAAAAAGAAAAGAAAAAAAGGAAACAACAAGAAAACCTCTTCCATTGGCCTGAAGAGAAAAAAGCAGAGGACAAGGATCAAGCACATGGGTCTCTCAGGTCAGGCTTATGCTGGTGGAGCGCCAGTGCATTTGCCACCTGGGGAGCAATTTCGCAGTGAACATAAATACCAGGAACATAGAGCAACAAGATTCTAAGGAATTAATGGATACTTTGAGCCTTCACTCCAGGGAATGTGTCAATAAAGTTGTAAAATTTAGGACAAAAGCCAAACAGCATCAATTTGGTAACTACAATTACTTAACAAAGGGAGCAACACTTGTGTTTATTTCTTTTAAATGATGTTGATGGATAGGATTGAAGAATTGCTCTTTAAACCAACTGATGAAAATTATCAGTGTCAGGCTCTCTACAAATATCACTGTTACGTTTTGCAGGGAATACTATGACTCTTAAAAAAACAGGAATCTCTCAGAATAAAGAAATTGTTTTGATGAGGAAGATATGAAAGATGAACAGTAAATCTGAGAAACAGCACCATTACTTTTTGTAACTGCAAAAATTTTGGTTGACAAAAAAGTCAGGTAAAACTAAAAAAAAATCAATCATCAGTAATTTAAAATTTTAGAAAACATTAGACAAGATTGGATAAAACCACAGAATATGGAACACACCATCTAGAAAAAAGGATGTCACAAGCACAAAGTGGGCTTGATACAGCGTTCTGTTTTCAGAACACTGTAAGAAACAGAAACATTTCTGAAAATGGGGTATAAGTTATTATACGTGGGAAGTTTTTAACTTTCCATTTTTAATAATAACGTGTCAACTTCAACACTTTTTTAAAACTGCAATGATAAGAATTATGAAAAAAGGAACACAAAGACCTCTGGCTAGAATGGGGACAAGAATTAATGTTAAAGTTTCGCATTCAGCACTTAGGATTAGAAACTGAAAGCTACCATTCATCCTTCAGCAAACATTTATTAAACACCTGTTATGGGCTAGATGCTTGAAATACAAAGACAAAATTGAAGTAATTCATGCCCAGGAGGAGCTTACATTCCATTACATATAAGAAAGTAAAATAAACACAAACATAGATAGGCTTTCAAATACAAATTAAAGAGAGAAAAGAAATTTAGAGTTAGAAGGCAATCCCGCTTCCTCACTTTGTGTGTAAGAAAGGACGCAGAGAGAAGTTACGGACATCACTTTTTCAGGGTCCTATGCGCCCAAGGCAGCTAGGTGGCACAATGGATATGGGCCTGGAGTCAGGAAGGCCTGAGTTCTAGCCTCAGATCCTTCCTACCTGTGTGACCTGGGTTAGGTATGTGCCTTCACCAGTCTGCCTCAGTTTCTTCAACTGTAAAATGGGGGTGATGTAATAACCATACCTACATCACAAAGTTAGATATTATTTATAAAGCACTTAGCATAGTGTCTGGTACCTAATAAAGGCTGTAATGGATACTCTTTCCCCTTCCTTAAAGAGGGATAAGAGGGATCCAAAGTTGTCACCAACAAGGAAGCCATTTGGTCCTCATCAAAGAAAGAAGAGATTAATGGCAGGGGCCAAGTGGCCATGTTGACCTGCAACGAACAAGAAGAAATTCTGTGGTTTTCCCAAAGCAAGCATTTGGAGAAGGGAGAACTTCTCAAGACATATAACCCTGAAGATCACCATTTTCAGCAACTCATACAGGAATAAAATAAGTCTGCTGGAAGGAATTTGGAGAACACTGCTAGGAATGATGGGGGCCTTGACAATGAACTAAAGAGCTTGAAGGTCCAAGAAAGATTTTCATCACTTCTATCAATCCCTCCTGCAGAAGAGAAAGGGAGCTGTGGGAAATGAAAATAAATACAAGGCAATGGGGAGGGGGTGTGCGCTAAGTGAACCAGGAAAAGTATCTTAAAAGAGGTAACTCTTCAAAGAGGCAGCTGAGCCATGAATGATCCAAGAAGAGAGAGTATCCTAAGCTTGGAAAAAAATTTGTCCAAGAGTACAGAAACAGGAGAAGAGCAAGATGAAAGTTTGGCTAAAATGTAGAGTAGGTGGGACACAATGTGCAATCAGTCTGGGAAAAGAAGCTGTTGTCAGCGAACTCTTAAAGATCATGAAGAACCAGAGAAGTAGTGCACTGATTTTTAACGGGACAGAAGGGAGATTCTTCAAACTATATGCCAATGACTTCAACTTCAAATCCTGGCCAAAATTTTGAAGGTCCTTCTAAAGGGATAGTTTCTGAATATCTAGAAAGGGAAGTGGAGCTCACAGGGAGTAAGTAATGCTCTATCAAAAACAGGTCATGCCAGACTAAACTCATTTCCTTTTTGACAGGGTTACTAGGCTGACAGATAACGGGAATGCTACTGAAACAAATACAACTGGATTTCCACAAGGCATCAGTCTCTCCTGATATCTCGTGGACAAGACAGAGACGTATATGCTAGATGACAGTACTTTCAGAGGAATTTAGAGCTGGTTGTAATGTCTGGACTCCAAGAGTAATCGCTAACAGATCAATGTCAAACTGGAGAGAGGTATCTAGTGGATTGCCCCAAGGATCTATCCTTCGCCTTGTTATGTTCAACATTTTTATCAATGACTTGGAGGAAGGAATAGATGACATGCTTATCAAATTTTCAGACAACTTGAAGCTGGGAGGGATAACTAATATGTTGGATGACAAAATCAGTATTCAAAAAGACCCTGACAGTGAGGAATGACTTAATAAATTCTGGCATGTGAATGTAATAATATATGAAAATACCACAAGAATAAGAAGAATTCAGAGAAACACTGAAGATTTATGCCAACAGAAAGAATAAATCAGTACAACCTAGAGGAAAATCTACACGCTAACTTCAATGATATTTTTTTTTGGAAGGAGAGAAAGGGCAGTTAGGGTTAAGTGACTTGCCCAAGGTCACATGGCTGGATTTGAACTCAGGTCCTCCTGCCCCCAGGGCCAGTGTTCTGCTCACTGTGCCACCTCACCATCCCTTCAATAATATTTTTAAAGTCACTAAAATTATTACTAACTATAACAATCAATCTTGGCTTTGGAGAAGATATGAAGAATTCTTTTTCTCCTCTGGTGGAGAAGTAAAGAACTATAGATGTGAAATGCTGAACATACAGTAACTATGCCAACTGCTTTAACTTCTTTTATTTGTAGTATGTTAGGGTTCAAAAAGAACTCGAATGAACAAATACAGGATAGGAAAAGTGTAGCTGGCGGGGGGCGGGGGAGGGAAGGGGTGCCTTCATGGACTTCCTGTTCAATAGCCATCAACAGTGTGATGTGGCAATTCCAAAAAGCTGATTTTATATTGGGCTACATTTCTGGAACCAGAAAGTGCAAAGCCAAAGTGTTAACAGTCCTACAGTGCTCTGGGAATCCTAGAGTTAGTTCTCAAGACAGCATTTTAGGTATCACATTAATTCATCTATGTAAAACAGCACTAGTCCATGGGCAAAGTGGCCCACCTCCAGCATGGCCAGAAGTGGCATGAGGACGAGTGAATCAGTGGGGAGGAATACCAAAAACAAGTCACATAAGATCTGACTAAAGGAACTTGAAAATGATTAACTAGAAGAAGAGACAGATAAGAAGCAGTGGAGGGAAATGACAGCTCTACCTGTCTAAAGGGCTGTCACATGGAAGAAAGATTAGACTTAGGAGCAACAGTTTGAAGTTGGTGGGGCAAATGTGACTCAGTCTAAGGAAAAACTTCCTCAATCAGGACAGCTGCCCAAAAGTAGAATGCCCTGCCTGAAAAGATGGTGACTTCCTCAGCACCACAAGGTCTTCCAATGGAGACCAGAATTCAGTGCATCTTAAAATGTGGATCATGAGCCCACAAGGGTCATAAGAACCCACAGTTTAAGATGAGCAGAAGTTGCTGCAAGTGGAAAAGGTTTAAGAAGCCCTGGACCAGATGATTACTTTCTCAGGGATATTACAGAGGTGGTTCCTGACAACATACAATTACAACCAATAACATCTGAGGCGCCTTCCAATTCTGAAAGCCCAACATCATGAGAAGGTCTTAACAGGGAGGTGGTAAAATAAGGCTTTCCAGGCAATGCACTAGCATTAAAGGCATACACAGTTTTGCTTTTGTTTTTGTTTTCCTAGTGCTCACACACAGTAGGCATTTAACTGAGAGGAAGTGGGGGAAAATGAGAAAAGATCAGGAGGTGTTCAGGCAATAATGAGTTAGCTCTCTGGTCTCTAAACATTTTCCATCATATATGTCTATCAGCAAAAATGTTTGAGTACATTCCCCAAAATATCTACACTTATTTAAAGTTTATATGAATGTAAATAAGGTACACCATGTAAATTATACAAACAAAGAGTTTTAAAGGAATGAGATAAAGATGAATTAAATATTTTTACATGAAAAAATTTTATTTCCACAAAAATTT
This sequence comes from Pseudochirops cupreus, assembly GCA_028627135.1. Classification (NCBI taxonomy): domain Eukaryota; kingdom Metazoa; phylum Chordata; class Mammalia; order Diprotodontia; family Pseudocheiridae; genus Pseudochirops; species Pseudochirops cupreus. The sequence continues at coordinate 7,557 of JAQQSU010019434.1, forward strand.
TGCTTTTACTAAAATTAAGTGATTGAATACGCATTATTATTTTTTAAATACTTGGTTTGAGACATTGGCTACAGATATTAAAAAATCTAGTTCTAAGTTCAACTTCCTTCAATACTTGGTTTTGACAGATGTCATAAATGAGAAAAGATTTCACAAAAATACATAGATCCAAATGGAAGAAGTGCCTCACTGACTGTTCTTACTAAATTATGATTTCATTTTTAAATCCTATCCAGTCAGGAGAGTTTTTGTTGAAATTCAGCTAGTAAAATTTCCATCACTGATGTCAGTTTTTCATCCCTTCATATTCAACCCACCCGGTGCCGTCTACTTATCTATCTATCCATCCATCTATCTATCTATCTATCTAAATCTCTCTCTCTCTCTCTCTATCTCTCTCTCTCTCTCTCTCTCTCTCTCTATCTGCCTGCCTACCTACCTACCTACCTATTTCCTTCAACTACCCTAACACTGAGAAAGGTCTCCATAGAAGAATATAAACATTTCAACTTTAATAAGTCCATTATGATTTCCCTTTCCTGTTTACCTTTTTGTGCTTCTTTTGATTCTTGTATTTGGAAGTCAAATGGTCTATTTAGCTCTGGTGTTTTACAAGAATGCTTGAAAGTTCTTTATTTCATTGAATATCCATTTCCCCACCTGAAGTATTATACTCAGTGTTGCTGGGTAGGTGATTCTTGGTTTTAATCCTAGTTCCTCTGACCTCCAGAATATCATATTCTAAATCCTTCAATTCCTTAACGTAGAAGCTAATAGGTCTTGTGTTATCCTGATTGGATTTCCACAATATTCAAATTGTTTCTTTCTAGCTAAATTGCAATATTTTCTCCTTGACCTGGAAACTCTGAAATTTTGCTACAATGTTCCTAGGAGTTTTCTTTTTGGGATCTCTTTTAAGAAGTGATGAGTGGATTCTTACAATTTCTATTTTGCCCTCTGGTTCTAGAATATCGGGGCAGTTTCCCTCAATAGTTTCTTCAAAGATGATGTCTAAGCTCTTCTTTTGATCATGGCTTTCTGGGAGGTGCCATAGTATTTAAATGATCTCTCCTGGGTCTATTTTCTAGGTCACTGGTTTCTCCAATGAGATATTTCACATTTCCTTCTATTTTTTCATTCTTTTGGTTCTGTTTCATAATTTCTTGATTTCTCAAAAGTCATTAGTTTCCATTTGCTCCATTCTAATTTCGAAGGAATTATTATCTTCACTGAGCTTTTGGACCTCCTTTTTCCACTTGGCCAAGTCTGCTTTTTAAGGCATTCTTCTCACTGGCTTTTTGGACCTCTTTAGCCATTTGGGTTGGTCTATTTTTTTATTTATTTTTTTATTTTTTATTTTCTTCAGTATTTGGGGGGGGGGGAAGGGGTCTCCTTTACCAAACTGTTGACTCATTTTTCATGATTTTCTTGCATCACCCTCATTTTCTCTTCCCAATTTTTTCTCTACTTCTTTCCCTTGATTTTCAAAATCCTTTTTGACCCTCTTCCACGGTCTGCAACTAATTCATGTCTTTCTTTGAGGCTTCTGATGGAGGAGCTTTGACTTTTTTTTGGCTTCTCGTGGTATGTTTTGATCTTCTTTGTCATCAAAGTAAGATTCTATAGACTGACTCTTTTTTTTAACTGTTTACTCATCTTCCTAGTCAAATACTTGACTTTCTAATTCCCTTTCAAGGCAGGACTCTCTTTACAGTGGGGGTAGATGTGAGAGTGGGTATACTGTCCCAAACTTTTGGAGTTTTGCTTCAACAACTGGATTCCCCCACTGTCTGTGGGCCCAAAGCTCTGGAAGCAGCAGCTGCTGCTGCCACCGCCACCACCACCACTACCACCACCACTTCTGTTACCCAGGGCTGGGGTTAGACCATGCTCCTCTTTCACCCAGGTCCCACAGAGTTCCCCCACTGATCCTCCATGATGTTCTCAGCGTTTGTGGGTTGAGAAGTCTGGAAATTGTCAGTGATTCAGTTCCCTGAGGCCTGCTCTGGCCCTGTCTGCACCTGGTGTAGCCAATACAAGACTGCATTCCACTCCCAGCACAGTGCAATATACACTTCCAGGACGTCTTGGGCTAGAGATGGGCTTCACTCTGTCGTTTTGTGGGTTCTGCAGCTCTAGAAACTGTTTAGAGTCATTAATTACAGGAATTTGGAGGAGTTTGGGGGCAATCTCAAGCAAGTCCCTGCTTTTACTTCTCCCTCTTGGCTCCACCCTATCAGTTCTTCTTACAGACAAATCAAAAGGTGTAACAATTTTACATTCTAATAAGAAATGGGGTCCAAAGCTCCTGAAACTGTTCAGCAGATGTTTAAACAGGTTAGAGAATTCTGCTTCTATGTTAAGCATATAAATAGTGTTTTTAATAAACAGCATACTTGAGGGCAGAGCCAAGATGGCGGCACAGCAGCAGCAACATATCGCAGCTCTCACATAGCCACCCCAAAATACCCATAAAATGTGACTCTAAACTAACCCTAGAACTACAAAACGCACACAAATATACCTTCCACTAAAGTCAGCTCGGCTACGAGGAACCATATCAGCACTGCGAACCGAAACCAGCCTGGCCTGAAGCCTCGGATGTGCCCTGGAGGTGGCTGGACGGGAAGAGAGGAGGAGACTCTCTGGTGAGCGGATTAGTGGCAGCTGCGAACAGAGTTCAGAACTAGGTCAGTGGGACTTGCG
>JAQQSU010019435.1:0-10262 GCA_028627135.1 Pseudochirops cupreus
TCAGGTTTTCTTGGTTTCAGGTCCAGTGTTCTATCTAATATCACCCAGTTGCCCAAGATCCAACGAGATCATTCTCCTTATAAACCTAGGGCACATTATCCTACAAATACACATACTATCTGTGGGAAGAGTGGACATGCATAAAAATCACACATAAGGTACACACATATAGACAACATATATATCCATGTCACATGTATGGTAGAGCACGTATAGAAGGACAAGTCATGCCTCTGTTAACACCAATGTCTCCTAATGATTTTATCACACTGCTGTCTCTGAGTCTATTTCTCACTGGATATGGCATTTCAAATGGGAAAGTTAATGTGCTTGTCTCTGACTGACTACTGAGCACATCTAAATGGACTCTTGCTTTATTGGTCAGCTGTGGCTGTTAGATTCAGTCATCTTCGCTGGATTTCTACTCTCTTGCTATGAGATCTCATATTCCATCTCTTCATGGCTACTCTCTGGCCATCTCAGTTTCAGTCTGCTAGGATAGAGCGTCCTGATAAGGGTGGACTGATAACTCTTTAATCATAGTCACTATCTAACAAAAGCCAGGTTAAGGACGTTGCAGACTAAAATTAAAATCATTTCTCTGGTGTGGAAATGGGGCCCTCTATTCTGGATAACCACCTAAATAAGAGTAGACATGCCCAAAATTCTTTATAGTTTCTCCTGCAAATGAATTTGAGCCAGAAAGAAAAGTAACTTTAGAAGGTTATGTCATTGTTCTCTATCCATTTGCATCCCTGAACTTTAATAAGAATCTATGTAGATCAGGGGCGAAGTCCTACTACTTTGGTGCTATCTTCAGCCACTGAAAATCCTCACTGTCTTCCTATAATAAGTTCCCAATCTTTTCCAAGTGCAGTCAGTTCTGTTACAGGACATTACCAAAAAGCACTTTACAGCAAAATGACACAATATTGTTTTCTCCAGAGAGAGATGGTATTAGGGGCACAACACTCAAAAACTTCATCATTGACATAAAAGAAAAGAATCTACCAAAAACGGTAGCACAGATTTTTAAAAATGGTTAAAAAATACATAAATACTACAACAAACAGTGCCTGCCTCTAAGGCCTCTCATTGCTGCTTGGTCTGACCTTTGACCGGCACCCTCAGAATGCAAGAACAAATTGAGCACGTCCGTCGGGGCCTCAGGTGGAGGGGGGATGGTGGGGTGGGGAGAGTGGGGTAGAGATAGTGGGAACCAATCTTTATCACCTCACGGTTCCTACTGCACCAGAACTTGTACAATAAATATTGCATCTTACCTTGACAAAGATCTAAAGTTTGCTTGTGGGAGTGGGCCATGGAAGGTTTGCTGTTTCGTGGGGTAATATCCTACAATTCTCACTGTTTCTCAAAGAAATCAAGCAGAAATAAACTTGAATTTCCAGTTATTCTCAAAAATGTTCCCTTAATATATCAATCAAGTTGTAATAAATTCTCATTTTCAAAATGAGTTTGTGGCAGAACTGACTGTATTCGGCAACTTTCCTTCTTTCAGACATCTTGAAAATCAACCTCTCAATGCCCTCAGAATTATTCTTGTCATCTCACATATTCACCCCTGTGTATAAATGGTCTAGTCTAGTGGTTGTTCTCATATTCATTTTCTTTAGAGCCACCTCTATTTCCTTGTACACAGATTGTGATTTGACAGTTGAAATACGTGTTCTGGAAAGACTTGTTTCGTTATAGAAATCTTGACAGATCTTTTACATTTTTTACCTTTTTTGCAGTCCTCCTTATGATCTCAGCATTTAAAGCTCTCAGAATTACCTGGCTTAACTGGATCTCTCACTAAGCTTTCTAAAAAATAGCTTTTCTCTCTACTGTCCTAGGTTTTATGAGGCTATACTATGTCTATACTCATATAAAAGACTCTACAAAAGAGTTTATATTCTCTCCTGGTGCTTCTATTGGCCCAGATCCCAAAGCCTGTTTCCATACGGAACTAAGAATGGTTTTTAAATGTAAAAACCATTCTTAGCTTGTAGATACACAACTGATTAGCCCTCTGGCAGTAATTTGCTGACCCCAGTGTTACACAATACCTGTGTGGCTGTAGTCAAGTCATGTAATACCTCAGGACTTCAGTTTCCTCATCTGTAAAATGAAGAGTTTAGACTAAATGATCTCTAAGGTCTCCTTCGGGCCAAATCTATTATTATATATGAGCCTATCCTTGGCATAAAGGTTAAATATTTACTGGCTAAGCTTGTTTCTAGGCATAATGTAAACATCAGTTACATTTCCTTGGGAAATAGAGGTAGTCTGTGTTACTATCTATTCTTTTAGCCATTTCCTATTATTTGGTAACAGCACTTTGTTTGAAGAAGTCAGCTGAAATTGATTTTATTATATGAAGTATATTATTGTTTTCCTTCTTTAATTCAATATTGATTTTGACTTTTTTGCCCTAGCATGCCAATGCCCTGACTAGACCAAGACAGCTAATTTAGAAATTATTCCTATATCAGGTACCAGTTGTTCCCTATCCATTAAAATAAAGTCAATTTAATTTGTTCTGGTATTAATTGGTACTTATTATTACATCAAAGTCCTCCTGACTCTCTTCTAAGATAATATTCATGATATAGAGATGTAAAGCTTCTGTGTATCCTATAAGCCTTTTGCTCTCCATATTTCTTTATTTGCATTTTTAAAGACCATAAATCTGGCTCTAGCCTACCTTTCCAGATATTTCACATTACACACTCAGACCCACACCCACCCCAGCTCTTTTCACTTGGTCTATTTACTGATTCTCTGTATATTACATTCCATCTTCTGCTTTTGACCTTTTTGCAGGCTCCGTGCCAGGACCCTTCTCCTCTTTCATCCTTGAACTTTCACGATAGCTCCCATCAAAGCTCAGCTCGACTGCTACTTCCTAAACAAGGCCCTTCCTGATGCCCTAGCTGCCAGTGATCTCCCCTCATCATTCCAAAATTACATATTTTTTTCCTCCTGACCCCTTTCCTCTCCCTGATGCAGGTAAAATATAAGGTTCTAAAAGGTGGAATGGGGGTGAGGGGTGGGAGGTGCTTTTGTCTTTGTATCTCTAAGCCCTAGCACAGAACCTTGTATGTAGTAGGTGCTTAATAAACATTTGTCAAATAAAATCAATCAATAAGCATCTATTATATGTCAGTCACATTACAGCTAAGAAACGTTTTACTTTTGAAGTATGTGTGACTTTTCTACATGTTTTGTCCTCCTCCCTTGTGAGGACCTTTGATGTTACCAAATAAATGTTTGTTGAATTGAATTCCGAAGGTCTTACCTAGCTCTTTGAAGATTTTTTTTTCTACCTCTTCATCCTCTACATGGCAAACCAGGAACCAGGAAGTCCTGAATTCAATGCCTATTTCTGACCCATGTGGCCTGTTTCACTCTGACGGAGTAATTTTTACCTCTCTTAGACTCTCAGTTGCAGAGAAGACATTGGCCTGCACTGGCATTTGGAGTTTCTCACTAGGCAGTGCCTTATCAGCAGAGGCAGGTGAGTGATACAGTGGTAGAATGCTGGGCCTGGAGTCAGGAAGATGTGAGTTCAAATTTAGCCTCCGACACTATCTATGTGACCCTGGGCAAGTCACTTCACCTCAGTTTCCCCATCTGTAAAATGATGGATCATAATAGCACTTACCTCCCAGGATTGTTGTAAAGATCAGATAAGATAATGATTGTAAAGCTTGTAGCCCAGTGACTGGTGCACAGTAAACACTATATTATATATTCTTAGTTATTAATTGTTATTAAATCGTAAGTCCCTATCCTGTCCTGGCAACAGTTGTTGATTGACAGGTTCACATACTCCCTGAAATAAGCTGCCATTATCTTGCAGTCATTCTGCAAATGCTTCTCCTGATCAAGTAGCCTGGTGAAAAGGCATTCATAACCTTTTCAAAACTCGACAGCAAATGATTAACATGGAAAACTGGGAAGCAGCATGAAAATACTGCTTTTGCTATTACCGCTTTGCAGAGGAAGCTGTGATTAGATTAGAGTGGGCTTTGACCAGACCTACTTAATGCCAAGAATGTGTACCATTTCCATGTACTTGCCTATTAGAAACAATGAAACCATTAAGAAAGATCTTAATTTTTCTTGGGCAGGAAGTTAATTGTGAGTGAAAGATCAAGATCGTTTTTTTCTATAATAGTCTACACATACTTAGTGATTCTTGCTCAGTCAAAGAATTACAAAGTTTACCTAAAATAATGGGTTGTTCATTAAAGAAAGAAATGCTATTATTAAAGCATATGCTTTCTATCCCATATGCGTTTAAACTAAGACTTGATAAAACAATTCTTATATAGATTAATACAATGTCCTTCAGCCACTGAGAGAAAATCACAGACTGGTTGTATTCCAAAAGTTTAATAGAATTTAGAGTTGGTCCAGTCCTGTCCTCTCTTTTTACAGATAAAAGAACAAAGTCTAAAGAGGTTAAAATAACTTGTGATACAGAAAACAAGTAGGAAAGGCAGAATTCAAAACCAGGTCTGAATCCAGTGCTGGATCCCGGGAACTTGGGAAAACCTTTTCCTACAGAAAGGATGGTTTGAGATCATGGCAAGTCAACAAAAGCCTAACTCTAACACATGCTCTAATGGAACTACTGTTTTTCACTAACAGTGCTATAGAAACCAAAAGCTTTTATAACATTATTTTAATGGGAAAATATTATGAATTCCAACTGAAAGACTTTAAGCTATGGGTGTGCAGACATTTCCCTTCTTTTCCTCAGAAATGTATTATAAAGTGGGACTCCCAGTACTTTTAAGGTCAGTCCCTTCCTCCAAGTCTCTGCCCACTGTAGGCATGGCCAGAGACAGGCTACACAGGTACTGGAGAGGGGATTAGTGGGGAGTTGGGGAGGGTTATTAGGAAGAGGATTTTGGGTTGGGGATCTGGACTGTATAGTGGCCTAGGTCTGTGCCTTTAATAATAAGAGGTAGCTGGGAAAGATGCTGATCTCTATTAGTGCTATTCTTGGTCTCCAGTGGCTGATGGATGCAGGAGTCCATTCTCCATGGGTCAACATTAGCAATGGATTAGGTGTTTGCTAACTACTTTTGCGATCTAAGAATTCTGTGGACAGCAATAGTGATTTCTTGAGTCTTCCCCTGGTGGTAACTATACAATCAAAATGATGTCTCAAGGAATGGAAAGAACTTTCCAAACTATAAGTCTAACCTCTATCTGAAGAATCACTACACCATGACAGACAAAGGGGCATCCAGGCCACAGGGAAAAAAATGAATTGGGTGAATAAATGGAGAAAACGGTAGGGAAACTCCCCATCATCAGTCATAAGAAGGATGAGGGAAGGAGAAAAAGGCAGGGAAGTGAGTTGGGGAGGAGGGAGGATGAATGACACCCTATATTTCTGGTTTGAAAAAATAGCATAAGCAAACTGTAAAGAAACTCACATATATGTGTATATATGTATACAATAAAGTTATAACATATTTTCCTATATGTGTATATACATTCCTAATCTTATAATGGTTTTTGTTCTATGTAATTCCAGCAAAATTGCAATGGTTTTTGTGGTCAGGAAAGTATCTTCACCCTACTAAACGTATATGGGGATAAGATAGGACTGTTATTAACATATTTATTCATATATTCTTCATATTCTCTTTCCCCATGTTTTTTTCTCTTCACTTTCTATGTTCTTTCTTACCTTAATACAAATTACTTCCCATGCACAATTCTTCTCTTTTCCCACCTCCACTCCCCACATTTTTTAAAACATGGTTTAAAATAATAATTGCTGCCAGCAAAGGCTTTGTTCTTGCCAGATAAAACTTAAATTATAGAATCAATCAGCTGCTCACCACTGGCTACAGTAGAAAGGGGAAAATGTAGTCAATATTTGAGTTTCACAGGTCCTGCTAGAATGACTCTTATCCCTGTTTCCCCTAGGCTGAGGGTGAAAAGCTAGTGGCTCCTTGATTGACCAGTAGTTGTAGGGAACTGTAGCCCAGGGGAACCAGTAGTGGCCTCCGGGCCACATGTGGCCTTCTCAGTCCTCAAGGGCAGTCCTTTGACTGAGTCCAAACTTCACAGAACAAGTCCCAAGAGGATATGGAAAGGAGTTGGAAAGAATCTTAAAGGGCATCTGAAGTCTAGAAATGGTAAGTGATTTCTGCCAAATCACACACACAGGTTCAGCAGAAGAGCTGGGATTCAGCCTAAGGTTCTATGATTCCAACCCAGTTCTCTCTTTCTCTTTCTCTCTCTCTCTGTCTCTCTGTCTGTCTGTCTCTGTCTCTCTCCGTAATGGTTATGGGATTTGAAGATCTTCTATGCCCCTTGAACTTGCTGACCCAGCAGGAAGAGGTGGGGCAGGAGGAAGCAGAGCTGGAGCCAGTGCAGTGACTGGAAGCTCAGTGGCGGTGGCAGCGGGAACTCCCTTTTTTTGAGCCAGCCAGAATTTCTGCTAAGGACTCCTGCTGAGGACTGCTAAGGACGGGAACTGTGGGGGGTTTGAGCTGCTAGAACGCTGAGAGGTTGCCGTGAGTGAGGAGAGGAGGATCTTTGCCTGAGGTAGCCTGACCTGTTTTGAAGGCTTGAGAATGTGGGTGTTTACTACATTAATTACATGTGCCAACTTCATAACTACTGTGATGGCTTTGACTTTCTGGTTTTGGGACTTAGTTTTCTGGTATTTGAATAAATGTTCTAGCTTTGTCCCCCATGTAGACAGCCTGTTATATTTTGTGATTAATAACCATATCAGCATATTTGTACTTACCATAGGCATTGTGAATACTGCATTGTTGATATACTTTCTCTCTCTCTCTCTCTCTTTCTTTCTCTCTCTCTATTTCTCTCTCCTTTACCATATTGCCTTATATATATCCTAGGAAGGTAATGTAAATGAACAGTAAGCTGAACCCAGAACTGAGTTAGGAAGAAGTGAGAGCTCTAAATTCTATTGTGAAAACTGCACAATGCTCTCAGTGTCCCCAAATCACTCATTGTCACAGAAGCTGATTCTTTAACACCAATGTTCTCTTAGTCATTTTGTGAATCATAAAAGACCATGGTCTTAGAAGTACCAAAATCACAAATAACTCAAAGGGTAATGGAAATACAGAATTAGGCTACAGCATGTTATCAATGATTGCCCATTTTTAAGAAATTATTGAAGAAATATATAAACTGAAAAGGATATAGATCAGTCAGGTAGTAAGAATGGAATAAAACATATGGGCTTCCCAAGTGGTATACTGATAATATTAACATATTAAAAGAAAAATAAGGCTTTTAGAACATTGGATAAGTTTCCTATTAATGATTCCTGGGTAAAAATGGACAAGGCTTGAGTAAGATAGGAAAAAAATAGAGAGATCTGAATTTCTATTTGATAGAAGTATTACAACAATGAAATCATTGATCCAAAAAATGTACCAAAATTTAAATTTATTATTCATTAGAACAAGCACTTTTTAAAATTACCAAAATCACAAAGAAACAAAAACTTTTGCTCAAGAGAAAAAGTATGAAAAATATACCTTGAAAAATGTGTGTTGTACAAGGATCTTGCATATTCATGGATATGTGCATCACAGAGTCTCAGTGTCAGAAGGGACATCTTAGATCATCTAGTCCCCTAACACCTTAAGAATCTCTGATCCCTAATGACGATTGGTCATCCTACTTGAAAATGTCTAATGATGGAGATCAAATTACCTTCTGTATTGGTAATGGAATTTGGAGATGCCCCTGTATTGGCTTGATTTTTGATTTTTCCACTCGTAGAATGGGATTGACAAGAAGACAAGAAGAGAGAGGGCTGAACTGGGAGGAGCTGTGAATTGGCAGTGAGGCCCAAGCCTTGAGAAGGACAGAAGGACTTTGGGAGAGCAGTATCCAGTATCATGGAGCCTGAGCTGCTGAGAGAAAGACAGCTGAGAGCTCGTGGGAGCTGCCCAGGACTTTGAGAATTGCCACCTGGAACTGCCAAGGACTGAGGAGGCATGGCTGTGATGCCGGCATTTTGTCTGTTTTGATGTGGTTTTGCCAGATTCACCTGATGGTGAAGGACAGTGCCGCTGTTGTAGAGGTCCTGGAACCTGGCTGTTGGTTCAGAAGCCCTGAAGAAGGATTTTCCTGTTGTATGTTTACAGAAATCCTGGAAGAGGGCCTTGCTGATGTTTTCAGGGGTTCTGGGGCTGTTCTACAGGCAGAGGGTGACTTGATGGGGACACTGGCTATGGCTTTGTTGAGCCTTGTCTCCCCAAGAACTGAGATTGCTGAGGGGTTGCCTGGGGTGAAGATGAAAGAAAGATCTTTCCTTGGGTATTCAATGCTGAGTTTAACCTTGTTAACTTAAGGGAGGATGGCCTTTTGTGTTCTCCTGCCCCTTTTGAGATTCAGGGGTGGGAAGTCTTTGAATGATTGACCAAATGAATGTACTTTGTTTGTGGTTGCAGATTAATCTCCATTTGAGAAGAGACTTTTGACTGACTAAATGAATGTACTGTCTAGGGGTGGAGTAGTACCTGGATTGAATTGAGAACTTGCTAAAGGAACAAGTTACACTGTACTTTGACTTTTTCTGTTCTGTGAATGTTTGCTGAATAAATGGGGTTTACTATGCCGGTAATCTGAACCTTAGAAGTTGCCTTTGCTTGGCATTACACCTTCAAATCCCATAACCATTACAGAGATCAAATTGCCTTCCAAGGCAACCTACTCAATTTTTAAAATAGCTCTTATTACAGCAAGTTTTACCTTACATCAAGCCTAAACTGAGCTCTTTACAATTTATTTCTATTGCTCTGAATTCTATACTGAGGTCACGTAGAATCAGTCTAAACTCTGTCTTTTGCCTCTTTTTGTATCCTCAGCATTTATTACAGTGCTTGGCACATCTCTTGTTCAGTTGTTCACTTGTGTTCAACTCTTTGTGACCTCATGGCCCATTGGGTTTTCTTGGCAAAGATACTGAAGTGTTCACCATTTCCTTCTCCAGTCGATTAAGGCAGAGTTAAGTGATTTGCCCAAGGTCACACAGCTAGTCAGTGTCTGAGGACACATTTGAACTCAGATCTTCCATACTCCATACCCAGCATTCTATCCACTGTGCCACCTAAGTGCCCTCCTTATTAACTTCTAGAATAAAATATAAACTCCTCTGTTTAGCATTTAATGTTCTTAATAAGCTGACCCAAATCTACCTTTCCAACTTTATTACTGTTGTTTATATACACTACGTTCTAGCTGGTCCAGTATGTGAGATCCCATCTCTTCCCTCACTCCATGCCTTTGCCCAGGCTGTATGTATCCCATGACTGAAAGGCATTCTCACTGTTTAACTTTGGCCAAGTCACTCTCTCAGGCCAAACGATCATTTGATTCTATATTGTTTTGTCCCTCTTCCAATAAAATGTAAACTACTTTTGGGAAGGAGCTGTTTTCTTTTTATTTCATATCTTCAGTCCCTAGCACAATCTCTCTGGCACATAGCAGGAGGAAGAGAAGAGGAAGGGGAAGAAAATATGCATGCCTATAGTACCTACTATGTGCCAGGTACTGTGCTTTACAAATATTATCTCTTTTGATCCTCAAAACAACCCTGTGAGGTATATGCTATTATTATCCCCATTTTATAGTTGAGGAAACTGAAGCAAACAGAGGTTAAGTGACTTGTCAAGGGTCATACAACTAGTGTCTGAGGCTAGAATTGAATTCAAGTGCACTATCTACTATCTACTCATTATCTACTCTATCCACTATAGCCCTAGCTGTCTCTGGTACATGAATGCTTGTTGAATGAGTGAGTAAACACTCTTCAATTATGTAGCTCTTCAAACATTCTTGTTCTTGACCTGTACTTTAATGTTGATTTATTTACGTGTTTATCTCATTTATTTGTTCAATGAAATAATGGCTCAATGTCTTTGTCTCTTGTATCATCTCTTCATTAATGGGTCTCAATACAAATATTTCCAAAGGGCTGGAACCATATCTATATGCATAACTTGATAGGGATAAGGTCTAGATCTGTGATTTCAGTGGAACAGAGAGTTCCAAGGAAAGGGATTCTCTCTACCAATGTAGGCCAGTACAAAAACTTAGAGCCTGGGAGCCAAGATGGCGGCGTAGAAGCAGCAACATATCGCAGCTCTCACATAGCCACCCCAAAATACCCATAAAATAGGACTCTAAACCAATCCTGGAACTCCAAAACGCACACAAAGATACTTCCCACTAAAGTCAGC
>JAQQSU010019436.1:0-10261 GCA_028627135.1 Pseudochirops cupreus
AACTTGAGATACACAGGCACTGCAGTTGGGAGATCCATCCTGCCCTACCAAAAAGTGACATAGGAGAGAATAGACTGGGGGAGGGGGGAAAGACGGGGAGAAAATATGTAACTCAAAAAAATTTAAATAAATAAATAAATAAGATGAACTGGGAAAAAAAAAAGAAAAAGCTGGTGTAAATATTGTTTGTCCCCATGAGTCCTTTTGCTCTTGGTTCTCTTTCATATATAGGCCTAGAAGTTGTATTAGTGGATGAATGAATATACATATTTTAGAGATTCCTTCCCCCGCAAATTCCTTTACTGAATATGTGGACCTATATATTCTAGTTCTACATAACAGTTCATGAGTGGGCCTACCTTCCTGCAGTGCCTCCAACAATGGTAATTTTCCTTTTTTTGTGTGATTTTTGCCAATATGGTTAGTATAAGAGAGAATTTCAGAAATATTTTCGTATGTATTTCTCTAATTATTAAGAATTTAAAACTTTCTCTTGTAAGTCTACCAAATAACTTGAATTTCTTCCTTTGAGAACTAGATGTCCTTATCCTTTGGCCATTTATTAGGGAAGTTTAATGGATATTGTAGGCACTTAATAAATGTTAGTTAAACTCTAATATTTACCATCTGTGTGACCTTGGCTAGGAGAGTGAGGTATAGTAGACACAACACTGGAATTGGAATCGAGAGATGTGGAGTTAAATCTGTGTGACTATAGGCAACTCATTTAACCTCAGGTCCTTTATCTATAAAAGAAGGTTAATATTAATTTTGCTGTATACCTGTTAGGATGTTTATGAGTTAAGTCCTCTAAATTTAAAAGTGTTATTTAAATATGAGATATTACCACCAAGCAAACAAATAGATGGATGGTTAGATAACCTGATCAAAGTCTGACTGTCAGTAAGATCAACACATACAGGATTTGACAAATAGATTTGACTTCAAGAGAAAGAAAAATAGAAAGTGTTGCTTAAAAAAAGAAAAAGAAAATGAGGATATTCTAAATCCATACTTTAGACTTTGAACCTAGTGTAATAATATAATATAATAATAATATAACATGCTATGTAATAGCAAAAATAAAGATACAGTATAATGTACAGTTCAGAGTTCATAAATTTAATGCTGGAAGGGACCACAGAGGTCATGTTGTTCCCTCTTGTTTCATAGATGTGGAAATTGAGGCCAAAAGATTAAGTGATTTGCCCAAGGTCTTACAGGTACTATGTGATAAGGCCAACATTCGAAACATTTGAACCCTTCTTCTTCATTTCCTGCATTCTCCACTTCAGCTAATTATATAGTTCACAGGACATATAACAGTCCCTCACAATAATCAGAGTACCTTGAACACAAAAGGTTATCAGGAGATACTTGCCGATTGAAATTTGGAAAGGGTCAATTGTGACTTTTACAAAGTGGCATTTGTGGAAAATGTTTATTTGCTAATATGAAGGAAGAATGTTAAATGAAAGTCTGGAAACAGGAAAGAGAAAGATGTGATCAATTTAATTTTTAGGAAATCACACACTATAACCACTTGTCTGTCCTGTATGGCAGAGATTGACCAAGAAAGTGATTACTCTAGTAATGTCACATTTTCTTTTACAGGGTGAAACCTATCCCACCAAGTGAAACTGATTTTTTTTTCCATTCCCCATCTCACTTCGAGATGTTACTGATGCCTCACTGAGAAGGTGAGTTGAATTCTGCTGTCACCCAAATCAATGAAAAAAGTTCATCTTAATTGATTGGACACAGCATATTTGAATCTTTCCCACAGAGTAGAAATGAGGGGTTTGTATCTTCAGTCAGACCTAGGACCCTTTCAGAAGTAGGACTTTGAGCACTGCTCTGCGAATTTGCTTGGTCTTCACACTATAGATGATGGGATTCATCACTGGGGTTATGAGCAGGTAAGCATTAGCTATGAGTGTGTGCACATAAGGAGGAGCTTGCTTCCCAAACCAGCGGACAAAAGACAAACTGATGAGAGGGATATAAAAGATAGCTATAGCTCCAATGTGGGAGATGCATGTGCTGAAAGCCTTGTGCCGCTCCTCTGGAGAGGCAATGCTGAGGACAGTTTTAATGATCAAGACATAAGAGAGGAGAATAAAGATGGAATCCACCCCAGCAGTGCTGATCAAGGCAGCTAATCCTACTGCGCTGTTGATTTTGGTGTCTGTACATGATAGCTTCATCACATCAGGGTGGAAGCAGTAAGAGTGATGAAGCACGTGGCTGTGGCAGTAGGACAAGAGTTTAAGAAGAAGGACCATTGGTGTAAGTGTGATTGTCCCCCATGTGACAATTGCCACTCCAATTTGGGCAATTCTGGATTCTGTTAAAATGGTGGCATATCGCAATGGGTTAGAGATGGCCACAAAGCAATCAAAGGCCATAGCCAAGAGTACTGAGGACTCCATGACAGTGAAGAGTTGAATGAAGAACATCTGGGCCAGGCAGGCATTAAAACTGATCTCTCTGGCATTGAACCAGAATATGCCCAGCATTGTGACCAGGGTAGAGATAGACAAGCCCAGGTCTGTGGTCGACAGCATAGAGAGAAAATAGTACATGGGTTCATGGAGGCTTGGTTCAGTGATGATGAAAAAGAGGATTATGCTATTCCCTGAAAGGGCAGTTACATAAAGACAACAGAAAGGAATGGAGATCCAGCTATGGAAGGCTTCTAGTCCAGGAACACCAGTGAGAACGAAGGTGAGGGAAGAAGTGGTGTTAATAAAAGGTAGCATATTGAGCAGAAGAGGCAAAATTCCCAGCTAAAATTCCAAATCCTGAGGAAAAGAGAGAGAGAGAGGCACTATTCACTGAATCCCAACAAGGCAAGTAGTCCTACATGGTGGGTTACTAAAAAAATAGAAGATAAAGTGCTTTTCCTTGACCTGATCTCAATAAAGTTGCCCAAAAGTACAAATGGGTGCTGTGCCCTGTAGAAAAGTAGTCAGCAATCATTCAGATAAACACCGAAAAGAAACGGAAAAATTTTTTGGAAGAAATGGAAGTCTTTCTTTTAAAGAGTTCCTTATGTTGAAGGACAGTAGTACCACAAACACTAGCTACCATCCCAAAACCTATGTTCTTCTTTCTCCACAAACCTGAAAAAAATATTCAGCACCATACAGGGAATATGCATCAGTAGCAAGACTGGAAACCAGGTCTTTTTCTGGATCCCAGGCTAGCTCTCTATCTACTATATAACACTACCGCTCATGGCTCTTCTTATAATAGCATAGACTTCATGAGGTTGTTGTAAGCCAAGTGAGATAAAATATGTAAAATGCTTGGCAGACCTAAAAATGCTAACAATTATTACCTTTTCCATACCCTATTTTAGATATTTTATCATGTTATGATGTATACTTAGAACACAAATATTCAATAACTGAGGCACATGTGCATCTAATGCTCAAGGATACTCAATATGGGAAAAACTAGGATGCTAAAGAATTGACTTCTTCTCTATAGCAGTTTTCTCCTTTCCTCCTGATCCTTTTAACTACCATCCCACAGAACTGTCTCTTAAGCATTTTCCAGACTATTTGGTGCATAATGTGTGTCAGAGAGAATTACCACTGAGCATTACTGATTGGAGATCATCTGTGAGCAGTTTATAACATCTTAACTATCCATTATCTCAGCTGACAAAAAGCAGAGGAAAATAAGACTCATTCCCAGTCTTCACCTCTCACCTATGGCTGTTTTAGAAGCAAGCAAGGAGAATCTGGAGATTTTAAAGAAGGGAGACTTCATGCGACACAGCTAGCAAGGCCAGAAGGCATAGAGCAGAACAATACAAGCCTTTCTGTTCTTGGCAATTATAAATTCTGTGCCATTTGTTTGCTTTCTTAATTACCTGGTAAAGCGGTAGCCTAGTCAGGGCTCCAGCAGATTAATAGTTGAAAGCTATTCATTACTTACCAGCCCAGAAAGTTGAAAGAATTCCACAGTATTAAGTAAGAATAGTATTGTTGAAGCCAGAAGGATAGTACCTCAGTGTACTGAGACTGTCAGAGAGTTGGGGAGTGGAAACATCTTTGGAATTGTTGTCCTAAGGCTCCTGCATTGATTCTCATCTCTGTTATAAACTGTGTAACCATAGGCAAAGCAATTTACCTTTATCAGACTTATTTCTCTATAAAATGAGATTAATAAGATTTATAATACTGCTATTATCTCTAATGTGAATAAAATAATTTGAAAAAGGTAAAGCATCCATACATATATGTATACATATACGTGTGTGTGTGTGTGTGTGTGTGTGTGTGTGTGTGTGTGTGTGTAAATCTTGGGGCAGCTAGGTGGCTTAGTGGATAGAGTTCTGGGCCTGCAGTTGGTAAGACCCATCTTCCTGAGTTCAAGTGTATTCTCCAACACTTACTAGCTCTGTGATTCTGGGCAAGTCACTTAAGCCTGTTTGTCTCAGTTCCTCATCTGTAAAATGAGCTGGAGAATGAACCATTAAATGTTATTGACATATTCTTTCTTACATAAAGTTGATATTCCCAACCCACTGTTAACAAAATTTGATTTCTGAGTTTCATCTCTAAAAGTAGAGATGAACTACACTAAGGCATCTACAATTTCTCCTACCTTTTGTGATCCGTGCATATTACTAGTGAAATGGAGAGCTGAGAATACAGGTTTGTCTATAGCTGTGTGGCAGAGCAAAAGTACATGATCTAAACCTATTACATAGGATAAAAACCTATTAGGACCATGTCATATATAACTGCACTAGCATATGACAGGCTACCAGGATAGTGACATACAGGTGAAGAGGACTGATGTTTGTTCAGACGTACAGGGAAGACAAGATTCTAAAACATAACTCAGTTGCCCATTTCAGTCTGCAGTAGCTCACCCTTTCAAGTATATTTTCCTTGCAGTTCATAAGAATCTATGTATCTTAAGCTCAGCACTCGCTCTCTATACAATATGCCAACTATTATTTAAGCACATTTGCAACTGCTTTACTTACAGAAACTATTTAGTGTGGAAGAGAGAACAGTCATGTCTTTTATTGTCATCATCATAGCACCAAAGAACATAAGATTAGGCCAATTGTATTCCTGGGGTAGGAAGTATTAATAAGGGGCCAGGACTTATCTGGTGGGGGTCACTTACCTATAGGGAAGCCTGATCCATGGAGAGAGTTCATTATCTTTATAATTAGTGTGTGTGTGTTAAATATCCCAAGGGACCTGGGATCACAATGGCCTTTCTCTGCCAATAAGTTTTGCTTCTCTCTATGTCATCACTTGATCCATAAGAAATGTAAAAGCAATGCAGGGACTTTGCCTTATAAATTTATTGACTCGATTGTTCTCTGTTTCCCATTCCACGATTGATTTGGGAGTGGTAATGGAGTTTTCTCTGGTTGGGGCCCTTTTGTAAAAGGGGTCACTTGAAGCAATTATAGAACTGCAGACAAAAGACTTTAAACAACTGTGACTGGCATTTATACACCTTTATAAGGTTTGAAAGATGCTTTTCATTTGTTAACTCATTTGATCCTCACAGCAGTTCTATGTAATTGGTGCTATTATTATCACCAATTCACAGATAAGTAAAATGAGGTTGAGAGGGTTTAAATGACACACTTACCCAGTGTCATATACTTACTAAATGCATGAGGAAGGATTTCAACCCAGTTCTTCCTGAATTCCAATCTAGCTCTCTACCTGGCTTTCTCTTTATACAAATTTTTCTGCTAAAAATTTGGGTCAATTGCTGGGAGCCTCCCTCCTCCATTCTCTCATGCACTGAAAACTAAGAAGCATGAGGCAGGGCGACTAGGTGGTGCAGTGAATAGAGCACCAACCCTGGAATCAGGAGCACCTGAGTTTAAATCCAGCCTCAGACACGGAACGTAAAAACTAGCCATGTGACCTTGGGCAAGTCACTTAATCCCAATTGCCCTACCTTCCCCCCTCCAAAAAGCAAAATAAAATAAAATGAAATGAAATAAAAGAACAAGTAGAGGGAAAATAGTATATTAAAAACAGGGCTATATCAAAAGCTGGGAGACATAGGTTTTCATCCTACCTCGCACTATGTTCCCCTCTCACA
This sequence comes from Pseudochirops cupreus, assembly GCA_028627135.1. NCBI lineage: Eukaryota > Metazoa > Chordata > Mammalia > Diprotodontia > Pseudocheiridae > Pseudochirops > Pseudochirops cupreus. Next base: position 6,100 of record JAQQSU010019436.1, read on the forward strand.
GATGTAGTTTCCTTATGTGTAAAGAGGGAATGATAATAGAACTTTTGCTAAATGCCTCACAATGATGTTGTGAGGAAATTATCTTATAAGTCTTAAAGCTTTGTATAAGTGTGAAACACCATCTTGGTATTTTACTTTGAATACAGACTTTTTAGTCTCATAAAATTCTCTCATAGCTTGAAAACACACAATTGAAATGAGATGTGACCATTTATATGGCAATGTAGCATTTACAAATCCACAAGTCATTTCTTGCCTTTGAACATAGATCCTCCTCCTCCCTTCTCACTCAAGGCACATATAACCTTATTCAAAACTCTTTCTAGGTCCCACTACACCCTGAAGTCTCCTCTGACCTTTTTGATATATCACGAATCAGTTGTTGCAATACTTATGTGTATGTCTCTTAACAGTTCTTTTATGGAGCTCCAGCCTTGTAGAAGTTACTAGGGATATACAAACAAAATGGAAAACATGCCCTATGCTCATGGTATAGTTTATAGTCAACTGGTTAGAGATACACACACATACACACACACATACATATGCACACACATATTATATAATCCTATCACATATTTTCATATCACATACTCTATACATTACTGGTTATTAACATGTTTTTATTTCTGTTGTATGTGTATGTTCATATTTATGTATATTTATGTTTAAATGTCTGTAAGTCCACATTGGTTCTATCTTCAATTTTCCAACATGAACTTCTCTACAACAAGGATTGGGTCTCGCTTCTACCAGAATAAATGATTCCTGTGGGCAAAGGTTTGACTTCACAACAGGTTTGGAGATTACTAGGATATTGTACCCTAGGAAACATCAGACTTTGCCATCTTTCCTGCCATACTACTCTATAGACCTGCGGACACTGACATTTACCTTACTTGTTTACTCAAAGAACTCCTGGGCCTTTCTATTTACTCTGTTTTGCACCCTAAAAATATTAAGCTTAAATTATCTGGGAGCTAAATCCTCCTATAATAGTTATCTTCATCAATTAGAATGTAGTCTCCTTAATTAGTGAATATTCTATTTTTTCCCTTCTATTCTTTTTTAAAAAGTTTATTTATTTACTTTTAGATTACAACATTCAGTTCCACAATCCCTTGAGTTTCAAATTTTCTCCCCTTCCCTCTCCTCTCTCCTCCCTCCTCCCTCCTATTGTGGAATGCAATCAGGTTCTACAAATACCTTCACATTAAAATTAGTAAAAGTTGTAAAGGATTATAATCAATGGAGCAAACAATAGGAAAGAAGGGACAAAACAAAACAAAATAAAACACAAAAGAGAGAAAGTAGTTTGCTTCAATCTGCATTCAGACTCTGTAGTTCTTTCTCTGGATGTTGATATCCCTTTCCATCTTGAGTCTTTTGGCGTTGTCTTCTAACCTTGTTTTGCTGAGAGGAGCCCGCTCTATCAAGTTAGTTGTCACACATATGATGGGTCTATAATTGTGTACAAAGTTCTCCTAGCTCTGCTCTCCTCATTCAGCATCAGTTTATATAAGTCTCTACCATTTGTTCCTCATTTCTTATAGCACAATAGTGTTTCATTACATTTGTATACCACAACTTGTTTAGCCACTCCCCAATTGATGGGTATCCCCTTGATTTCCAATTTTTTGCCACAACAAAAAAAGCTTCTATAAATATTTTGGTACATACAAGTCCTTTTCCCACTTCTATCAAAGACACTGTTTGTAAAAATTATTTCCCAATTTTCCACTTCCCTCCTAATTTTTGTTACATTGGCTTTATTTGTACAAAAACTTTTCAATTTAATGTAATCAAAATAAGCTGTTTTGCATTTCTTAATGTTCTCTAACTCTTGTTTGGTCATAAAAATCTCCCCTGCTCCATAAATCTGGCAGGTAAACTATCTTTGCTTTCCTGTATTGCTTACAGCATTAGCTTTTATACCTAGATCATCACTCATTTATACTTCATTTTGGTATATGGTGTAAGATATTGGCCTATGCCCAGTTCTGCCATACTATTTTCTAATTTTTCAAGCAGTTTTTGTCAAATAGTGAGTTCTTGTCCTGGAAGCTGGGGTCTTTGAGTTTATCGAAGAGTAAGTTGCTATAGTCATTGACTGCTGTGTCTCATGCACCTAATCTATTCCACTGATCCACTACTCTATTCCTCAGCCAGTACCAAGTAGTTTTGATGACTGCTCCTTTATAATACAGATTAGAATCTGGTATGGCTAGATCACCTTCCTTAGTCATTTCTTTTCATTAATTCCCTTGATATTCTGGAGCTTTTGTTCTTCCACATGAATTTTGTTACTATTTTTTTCTAGCTCTATAAAATACTTTTTTGGTGGACTGATTGGTATGGCACTAAATATGTAAATAAATTTAGTTAAAATTGTCATTTTTATTATATTGGCTCATTCTAACTACTAGCCACTGATGTTTTTTCAATGATTTAGATGTGACTTTATTTGTGTAAAGTGTTTTGTAATTGTGTTCATATATTTCCTGGGTTTGTTTTGTTAGGTAAATTCTCAAATATTTTATTTCTACGGTAACTTTAAATGGAATTTCTCTTTCTATATCTTATTGTCGGATTATGTTAGAAATATGTAGGAAAGCTGAGGATTTTTGTGGGTTTATTTTATATCATGCAACTTTTCTAAATTTATTTATTATCTCAAGTAGTTTTTTAGTTGATTCTCTAGGATTCTCTAAGTATATCATCATCTCATCTGCAAAAAGTGACAGCTTAGTCTCTTCTTTGCCTAATCAGATTTCTTCAATTTCCTTTTCTTCTCTTATTGCTACCACTAACATTTCTGGTACAAGATTGAATAAGAAGGGTGATAGTGGACATCCTTGTTTCACCCCTGATCTTATTGGAAATGCTTCTAGCTTATCTCCATTACATATAATACTTGCTGATGGTTTTAGATAGCTGCTACTTACTATTTTAAGAAAGACTCCATTTATTCCTATACTTTCTAGTGTTTTTAATAGGAATGGGTATTGTATTTGTCAAAAGCCTTTTCTACATCTGTTGAGATAATTATGTGGTTTCTACTAGTTTTGTTGTCAATATGATCAATTATACTGATAGTTTTCCTAATATTGAACCATTCTTGCATCCCTGGAATACATCCTACCTCATCAAAGTGTATTATTCTAATGATAAGTTGCTGTAGTCTTTTTGCTAATATTTTATTTAAAATTTTTTCATCTATATTCATAAGGGAAATTGGTCTGTAATTTCTCTCTGTTTTGTCTCTTTCTGTTTTCGGTATCAGTACCATATTTGTGTCATAAAAAGAATTTGGTAGGACTCCTTCTTCTCCAATTTTCCCAAATAGTTTGTAGAGTAATGGAATCAATGGTTCTTTAAATGTTTGACAGAATTCACTAATAAATACTTTTGGGCTTAGAGATTTTTTCCTAGGGAGTTCATTGATGGCTTGTTCAATTTCTTTTTATGAGATGGGGTTATTTAAGTATTTTACTTCTTCAATTAGTCTGGGCAACTTATATTTTTCTAAATATTCATCCATTTCATTAAGATTGCCAAATATATGGGCATACAATTTGGCAAAATAATTCCTAATTATTGTTTTAATTTCTTCTTCATTGGAGGCAGATTCACCCTTTTCATTTTTGATATTGGCAATTTGGTTTTCTTCTTTCTTCTTTTTTAGTCATATTGACTAAAGGTCTATCAATTTTATTGTTTTTTCATAAAATCAACTCTTTTTTTTTCCTGATCTCATCCAACTCATATATTTTATTTTTTTAAATTTTATTATAGTTTGCATCATTCATTTCCACAAGATTTTGAGTTACATGTTTTCTCCCCATCTTTCCCCCACCCACCACCCCAAAACAGCCATCCCAGTGTGCCCCCCCTCCCCCAGTCTATTCTCTCCTATGTCACTTTTTGGTAGGGCAGGATGGATCTCCCAACTGCAGTGCCTGTGTATCTCAAGTTCCAGTTGGATGTAGTCAATAATAATAAAAATAATTGCATATAGATAGATAGATAGATACACATTAATAACATTTGATTATGGAACTCCAGATTCTAGATTCTTTCTCCTCCTCCCTCACCACCCATCCCCACTGGAAGGACAAGCAATCAAATACAGGCTGAACATGTGAAATTACGCAGAACCTCT
>JAQQSU010019437.1:0-10261 GCA_028627135.1 Pseudochirops cupreus
TCCTAGTAGTTTACCATTTCATCAGAAGGACTGTAGTTAATGACTGTACCCAGGAGCGTGAGAGTCTATATCCAACAAAGGTAGGACCAGCCTGTGACTAATGGGAAGGGAAGAATGTGTCCTATTGTAAGAATAGAGCTGGGCTCTGGATTCCCTTCCCAGGCGTGTTTTTGGAAAGGGGAAGACAGGGAAGCATCTAGTCAAGAAAGGACACTTGGCCTTGTAGAAAATGGAATGGAAGGAGAGATGGGCTGCCTGCCACATGTGGTCCTATTTGTCCTACCAGTGCCCACTGAGATCAGAGCAGCAAGCCAGCTGAGGCAGGTAGTATTTCACACTATTCCCTTTTACACATTTTCCAAATCTGCCTGCTAGCCATTCCCTTTTGTGGACTTTCCATCTCTGTTCTTCATCCCCCAAACTTAGAACATACTCTCTCTTTTATGTGCTTCAAAGAATCTTTAGCTTCCTTCAAAACAGAGGATATAGGGCACCTACGTGGTACAGTGAATAGAGCACTGGCCCTGGAGTCAGGAGGACCTGAGTTTAAATATGGCCTCAGACATTTAACACAAAAAAAAAACAAGCCATGTGACCTTGGGCAAGTCACTTAAACCCAACTGCCCTACCTTCCGCCCTCCAAAAAAAACCAAAAACAAACAACAACAAAAAAACCAGATGTTAGGAATCATCTCTTATAGGAAACTTTTTTTCTGATTCTTCTCCCCATATACTAACACTAACTCCCTTGTGATACTACTCTGTATATACTTTGTAATTATTTATTTGTGTCTATGATATGTCCCTTCCCCTCCCCCACATTAGAATGTAAACTCTTTGAGGGCACATATTATTTTCTTTTCATCCCTAGTGCCTAGCACAGTGCCTTGCAGATTGTAGGTGATTAATAAATGCTTCTTGAATTTGACTGAACCATTGATACTCTACCTCCCACAGCCTTAGTTGGAGCCTGAGAGCCATTCCTGTATAGCTTGGTTAACTTGGGCTCACATATCTGCTATACTTGAGCAGCTGTTCACATACTTGCAATCTGTCCAGTGTGGTCCATGCATTGATTTGACAAAATTGTGGAACTTGTACTTCACATCTAACCAAAACATAATCTTCCCACTTACAACATTTGATTGCATTTGAGATATTGATGGCCAGAGGGAAGTTATTAAGAAGTGTTATTATCTGGGTTTAGGCAGAGAAATGAGTCATTATCTGCTGTGTTTTTCCAACAGTGTCACAGAGAGATGAGAAAAGCTGGTGGCAAGTTTCAGTTATTTCACATTCAGTCTTTGAAAATGTGAGGGTCAAAAGACTCAGAAAACACATTTATATCTAGAGAGGATCCCACTGGCTCCACATATATGCAGCTTCACATAGACCTGGTGGTGAATCTGATTTGTCTCACCCTTGGAGCCACTCTGTTGATAAATGTGCTGTTGAATGTTACACACACAGAAGTCAGCAAGGGTCAGATGCCTCTACTAGTCCTGTTTGATATATACCAATGGACATCATACAAAGGGAATGTGATTCTTAAAAAAAAAAAGTCAAACTATGATTAAGCGGCTCTTCATTTCAAATTCTAAGCAAATCAGCAGATGATTTAATCATGAAATGATGAATTGCACATCTTTCTATGTTCCTCAGTGCAGGTCATCATACTGAACACATTGCAGGCTCTATATATTACTTTTAGTAAAAATTTGAGAATGGGTTCCCTGCTAGCATTTGTTATATTACCCTTATTATTTTTCACTTCTTGCCTTCATTCCACTTAACTATCCCTTGTTAAAACCTTGACCCATCCTCCAAATTCTCATCTCAATCTTCCTACTTCTGCATAAAAAGCACGTGTCACCCCAGACACAAATGATAAGTACCTAATCCTTCAATGAAGATCATATATACCCACATGCACATACTCATAAACAAAGAGAGAGTAACATATGCAAAGAGCTTATATGTTTCTAGATGGTAGACAAGATCGTTAATTTTACATTTTCTTCAAAGCCACAGACATCTAGAAACATAACACATAATATACTGATAATGAAAGAAGTCATGAAATTTAGTCCATAGAGAAATAGACTGCAAGTCAAGCAGAGATGGATGGATTCAAGTATTAGCAAGCACCCTAGCCCACCTAAATGGCCTGCTAGCACAGGTTCTTTGGTCTGCTTTTCCAAAGGAAATACAGCTTTAAAGGCATCGACAATCTTACCTTAATTAAACATATATAAGGCATTCACTAGTTCAGGGGAAAGGTCAGCACCCTGAATGTGGAGAAAATATAGGCAGAGAAACATAGAGAAGAGATCTAATAGACAGGGTTCCAACTCTCTAAACCAGCAGTTCTCAACCTGTGGGTTATATTCAATTTAAATACATCCTGCATATCAGATATTTACATTATGATTCATAACAGTAGCAAAATTACAGTTATAAAGTAGCAACAAAAATAATTTTATGGTTGGGGGTCACCACAACATGAGGAACTGTATTAAAGGGTCGTGGCATTAGGAAGGTTGAGAACCACTGGTCTAAACAAAGCATTAGATATACAATCACCAGACCAGTAAGCACCACTATATGGGTTCAGACATAGCTCGGGGGGATGCTTAACAATGGCTACTCAGAGTCTCATCTGGCCAAATCACAAAGAAACATTCTTCCCATGAGTAACCCCAAAGTAAAATACCAACCTCCCAGCATATATAGTTTTCAACTGGCTCAGAGCCAGAAGGCATCACAACCTACATGACCCAGCACAGTTGTGAATTACCAGGGTTCAAAGGAGATTAGTTCTTCAGATTTTTACAATTTAGCATGAGCCCGGGAAACTGAACTCTAGAAAGAAAACCAACAAAAATCCCACCGTTTTGCAATTATACACCCCAGGCTTGCAATCCCAGCAGACCTCTCATTACCTTGGTGACTTCACCATTATAAACTGTAGAGGTCCTAATTTGAATTGATAAAAGACATCCTTCACTTGGAGCCCCTTACACTAATGAAATCACATTGTCTGTTCTTCAACACCAAAAAAAAAAAATCTGATTTTGAAAGTCATTGGGCATAGTGGATAGAAAGCTAGTCTGGAAGTCTCCTGAACCACCTCTGACATATACTGGCTATGTGCAAGTCACATAATCTCTCCATGTTCTAGGTAACTTTCTAGGACAAATAAATTACAGAGAAGATGCTGACCTGGATGGGCAAAGGTAATTTCATCACCTGGGAACTCCCTATTCCAATGAAATCACAGGTTTAGTCACTGTACCTATGCTTATTGAGAACTGAACCTAAAATTTCAAATGGGACTTTACTGGCTAAGAAAAATTATATTCAGTTAAATGAGTACTATTAATAATAAGTGATATAGTGATATAGTGATTTGGGCAGCTAGGTGGCACACTGGATAGAGTGTTGGGCCTGGAATGAGGAAGACTCATTTTCCTGAGTACAATTCTGGCCTTAGACACTTACTAACTTTGCAACCCTGGGAAAGTCATTCAACCCAGTTTGGCTCAGTTTCTCATCTATAAAATGAACTAGAGAAGGAAATGGCAAACTACTCCAGTATCTTTGCCAAGAAAACCCCAAATGAGGTCACAAAGAATCAGATATAACTAAAACAACTGAACAACATATAGTGATTTAGAGTTTGCAAAGCACTTTACATGTGTCATGTCATTGGAGCCTCTCAACAACCCTGAGAAATACGTTCAATGGGTATTATCTTCCTCCCTTTTAATAGATGACGAAACTGAGATACAGAGAGTTTAAGTGCTTTGACAATGGTCACAGAGTTAGTAAATGTCTGAGGCTCTGAACTTCTGGACTCCAAGCTCAGCATTCTTTCCACTGTACCATGTTGTTACTCCTCTTAAGTATTGATTCTATACATTGCATAGTTCTAGGAAGCCACAATCTCTGCCCACAAGAAGGAAAAGTCAGGGTATAAACACGAAGATGCCAAACGATGGTGTAATGAAATGGAATGGAATAGTAAAATGAACAGCACAGGAAATCCATGCTATGAAAATCAACGTATAGCACAGGGTAACAGGAGAAAGAATGTCTGTTCCTTCCTACCTGTTACTTTAAGCAAGATGTTCAACATCTCCAGGTGCTTCTCTTCCATTCAAAGAATAAGATTAGGACTAGATGGTCACTAAGGTCCCTTGAGGCTCTAATTCCTCTGCTGCTACAAATATGGGCTAGAATAGCAATTGCTTCATAAAGGATGTGAGATTCTAGATGAGTCTGAAAGGATAAATAAATACATTGGGAAAGTACATTCCAGGCAAGGCAACTACAGGAAGATAAGCTTCGATTGAGGAATGGTAAGACAATGTGATGTGAGTACAGTACAGGACTTAGAGTCAGGAAGATTTGGTTTCAAATTCCACCTAAGAAATTTACTAGCTGTATAACCTTGGACAAGTCCCTTAACTTCCTTGTCTCAGTTTACCTTTCCAAAAAAAGAGGTAATTGGACTCTCAATCTGTAATCCTACATGTAGGAGATACAGAAGCTGTCCTACTACCCCATGAACTATTGGAGTGTTCCCAAGACTTTTGGCACTAACATTTTCTGCATCCTGACAACCATAAACTCTCCATTTACAAGAATAGAGTTTTATGTAAAAGAGACAAATATAAAGCATGGAATGAGTAGGCTATTAGTCCTGATGATGTATATAAATATCCAGAATCATTTATAGTCATTAGTATGAGGAACTCTCCAATACAGAGTTTCCACAAGTTCTGCCTAGACCTATGGCCACTAACTTCAAAAGAAAGGGATGGCAAATAGAATACTTTGGTCTGTGTGTTCATCTCTCTCTTTCTTACTTCCTGCATGGCAATTTGTGTATGTTTCTCTCTGTCTGTCTTTAGCTCCCTTAGTTTCTATTTGTGTCTGTATACTTGACATCTCCCCCCCCCAAAAAAAATCTACCAATTGCTTTACCTCATAATTCTCTCAGGGGAGGCTGATGAGTCTTTATCTATCACATAATAACCTTGGTGAAATCTCTCTAATGAAAGATTTAGGTCAGTGTTCATATCTCTCCTAATGCTGACTCGATAGTCCAAGAGCAAAATTAGTTAGTAGCAGTTAGCTGAGTTAGTTACTAAGTTTATCAGCATCAGAATTAGTCAGCAGTAGTTAGCAGCAGAGTGAATTAGCTACAAAGATAATTAACAACAGAGTAGTAGTAGCATAGCTACGGCAGTTAGGTAACAGCAATTAGTAGCAGTATTCATGAACAGCAAAGGTAGAGACAAAGTTAGCAGCAGAGTTGGTTAGTACAGAGCTAATCAGTCTCTAGAGTTGCTATCAGCAAAATTAGTGATTTCATACGTAGTAGGCTGCAGCCATAGAGGGAACGACAGTGGACTCGAGCATTGTGTCCAAAAACTCATTTTCCAGCAAGTTCAAATCACATCTGAAACTCAGGCCTCCTCAGTACCTCTTATCCCTTGGACTCCTTCCTCTGTCTTTTTAAAAAGAGCAGCAGGTTGACATCAGAAAGCTCCTCCCAAATCTTCTCTTCGAGGAGAAGGCCCAGGGCAGATACCTCATAATTTCCCACATAGTTGCACTACTACATCATGCCCCTATACTAGTGGTTCTCAACCTTCCTAATGCCATGACCCTTTAATACAGTTCCTCATGTTGTGGTGATCCCCAACCATAAAATTATTTTCGTTGCTGCTTCATAACTGTAATTTTGCTACTGTTATGAATCATAATGTAAATATCTGATATGCAGGATGTATTTTCATTGTTACAAATTGAACATAACCCACAAGTTGAGAATCACTGCCCTATACCATGTACCCTCCATTGCCTCCACCCTCTCCCACCCCTTTGCTGTTGCAGCTTCTTTTTATGTGTTGTCTTCCCAGGTACACTGAGCTCCTTGAGGACAAAGACTATCTTTTGTCTTTCTTGATATCTGCAGGGCTTGACAGAGTACTCAGCACATAGTAGCTGTATTAAAAAGTTTATGGTACTTAATAATGCACTTAATTAAGCCACTTAATAATGTTTATTTACTTACTGACAGTGGTATTAGTAGGTACAGAACTGTGACTGCGAAGTTAACTAGTAGTAAGGAACAGGGTTCCTTATCTGCAAAGCTAATAGCAGCAGAGTTCATTGGTGACAACAAAGGAAATTAGTGGCCTCAAAGGCAATGACAGGAGCAATCAGTAGCTGAAGTGTGACTGTGCCCTTAAGAATGGAGAGTGAGAGAACTAATGTAGCTTCCTTTCCTTTGCCAAAACTCTGCATGTTGGCTATTCTCAAATGGCCTCATTTTCTTCTGTAATCTCCCCACCAAAGATAACAAATGTATGGCCTGATTATTAACAAACTCAGAGCGTGCTACTTCTGGGAGGTATGTCAAACAAGGAACATGAAGCTTCCTAGGAAGTAGCCCATCTGGCAGGGACTAATGTTGTGCCAGATCTTTAGAATGAGAGGATCAAAATATTCAACAGATAAGTCATACACAAAAATCTTCATCCTACCAAAGTCACTCCTTTAAAAAGAAAATTAAAAGCCTGCTTGGAAAAAATTTAGCTCTGATTTTGTAATGCATCCACAGTCTAGACAATAGTGATTTCCACAGGCATGCACCATGTTATGCTACAGGTCATTTAGCCAAATTGCTTTTGATTTTTGAAATGTGCAGATTGCCTTTGTTGAAGGCATGAGAATTTTGTTGGCATGAGAATGCATATTTAAGGCTTATTAAATATGCTAGTTACACAGGAGGGGATGATGTAATTGTTCTAGTGGCCCATGGAGGCCCAGAGGTGAATTAGAATTTAATACTCCAGAGGAAGCCATCAGATTTCCTGCACACAACCTACAAACTGGAATATTAGGATCCATCTCCTTCCCATTTCTAAAAGAAAAGCTTTATTAACCTGCTATTAAGTAAGCCCCTGAAACACTCATGGACTGTGAGCCTTGAAACCAGTTTAAATTACCCTTTCCAAGAGATTCATAGGAGCTGGGGAAGGGGAGGGGGGAGAGAGAGTAAGTTTTTGATTCTTTTCTTTGGCTGCTTTACTGTGACTGTCTTAGATAAGAGAAACTAATCAGTGTCACCCCATCCTATAGTGATTCTTATGATGGATTTTCTGTTACTAATAAAATTTGCTGTCAAGCTACTTTGGCAAATACTGTTTCCATTAAAGGTCATCCAGAAAGTAGCTTGTTGACAGCTGTTGGCATAGCTATAGAGCCTAATTCCAGCCCAGTACAGTTAGCACAGTGTCATCTAGTGGCCATTTTTTAACCCTGTGAAATGGAGGAATTTAAAAGATCTCAGAAATCTTTCATGTCAATCTACCAGAGAGTTGCAAGGCTGGGGTCCTGGACAGCCATTGAGTACATAAAAAGAATGTCACAAATAATACATCTGACAAGTGACCATCTAGGCTCTGATTGAAGACCTTTAAAAGAGATTAACCCACCTTCTGAAGCAGCCCATTCTACTTTTGGACAGCTATAATTTTTAGGAAATTTTTCTTGATCTCAAGCTTAAATTGGCCACTTTTCAACATCCACCCATTGATCCTGGTTCTGTTATCTAGGGCCAAAAAGATCAAGTCTAATTCTTCAACTTCATGGAAGGTGTTAAAATATTTGAAGACACCTAGCATATTCCCCTTGCGTCTTCTAATTGCCACTCTAAACATTTCCAATTCCTTCAACCAATCAGATGAGGAAAAACAATCACTTCCAGTTAGGAGGCTTCAACTATAAAAGCAATATTAAAGCACAGTCTTGAAAGATTGATGGGTATCAGTAGTCAAGAAATGATGAGAAGCAGATAAATCAAGGCTTAGAAAACACTATCTACCACATGCAAGGTGTTATGCTAGTCATTGAGGGGAAGACATGGCCCATGCCTTCAAAGAACTTATGTCTAGTATTTATCCTCTCCAGTACTAGCCATCAAACTTATGCTTTTTATTTTGGTTTGGTTTGGTTTGGTGGAAGGTAGAGTTCAAGATTTTTAAAATAATTCTATTCATTTTCTTTTACTCCTAGAATAAGAGTGAACTATACTTATCTTGCTAGAGCAGTGGTTCTCAACTTTCCTAATGCTGCGACCCTTTAATAGTCGTATGTGGGTGTGTCTGCATGGGGGCAGACCTGCTGGAGACAGATAGAGGAGGTTCCTAAGACCATCAGAAATATGTGTTTTCCGATGGTCTTAGTCAATCCCTGTGACAGGGTCATTCGACCCCAAAGGGGTCACGATCCATAGATTGAGAACCACTGTACTAGAGATTTTACCAATTCTTCCCATTCACTCCAAAATGCAACCAATACTGAAGACTACTTACTTGGTCATGGTTCATGTATGAAATGAAACTGCCTTAATTCTCAGTTTTAAAAGTTCATTAAGCTTCCTATTTTAAAAAGTCAGAGGCAGAGCCAAGATGGAAGAATAAAAGCAGGGACTGAGATCTCCCCCAACCCCCTCCAAATACCTCTTAAAATGACTATAAACAAATTCTAGAGCAGCAGAACCCTCAAAAAGATGGAGTGAAACAAATTTCAAGTCCAAGACAACTTGGAAGGTCAGCAGGAATGGTATGTTGCAACAAAGTGAGAGAAGAACACAGTCCAGTACAGGTCACACCAGCACAGTCCCAAACCCAGCCTACAGACATTGGAAGGCACTGAATCAGCAGCAGCAGAGGCTGCTTCCAGAGCACTCAGCCCACAGACAGTAAAGGGGTTCAGAGGTCAGAAAGAGATTACGGGGTTCTTTCTGCTGGCACTGAGGCAGGACTCTGTTGCTTTACCTATACTCAGATTTAGGTTACAGTCCTAGGTGGCAATCCCAAGGTGAGGGGGAGCACTAGCATAGAACTTGCAGCCACAGTACAAAGGGGAACTTCCTCACAGTTACAGGGCAGAAAAGAGTACTGTGGTCACTCACAGACCAGTGCACAATCCAGGAGAGGAGCTAACACTTCTCCTTAGATGATACTACTTTGGAAGAACTGAAAACTTACAAGTCCCTAGAAATATCTCTCTGAAAACAGCTACACAAAACTCCTGAAGCTTGGGACAGGACACCCTCCCCACTGGAAACAGAGCCCTACTTTAACAAAGAATTAAAAGTCAACTAATAAGCAGGAAAATGAACAAACAATGGAAAAATCTTTGACTATTAAAAGTAACTATGGTGACACTGAGAAGACAACAAAATCAAAGCTCCTATGTTCAAATCCTTCAAGAAAAATATGAATTGGTCTCAGACCATGGACTACCTTAAAAAAGATTTTGAAAACCAGGTTAGAGAGGTACAGGAAAAATTTGGAAGAGCAACGAGAACGATGCAAGAAAACAATGAAAAAATGAGTCAACAGCTTGAGAAAGGATTGCAAAGAAACTAGAATTACAAACAAGAATCACCTAATTAGGACAACTAAGTTTAATCCTTCAGGGGGAAAAATGGGTATTCAATCAGATAGAGAACTTTCAAGTGCTCTTTTTTTTTGGTTTAATTTGTTTATTTTTGGTTTTCAACATTCATTTCTACAAGATTTTGAGTTACAAAATTTCTTCCCGTCTTTCCCCAATATCGCACCCCAAAATAGCAATCCTACTGAATATCCCTTCCTCCAATCTGCTCTCTCTTATATCCTCCCCCATTCCCCCTCTAACTTTCTAGTAGGGCAAGATGGATTTCTATATCCCAGTGCCTAGATACATTATTTCCCAGCTGCATGTAAAAAAAAATAATTATATATATAAATTTCATTTTAAAACTTTGATTTCCAAAATCTTTCTCTTCTTCCCTCATCATCCACCCCTACTGGGAGGAAAAGTGATTCAATGTAGGTTATACATGTATAGTTACACAAAACATTTCCGTATTAGATATATTGTGAAAGAATGACTATATTTCCCTCCATTCTATCCTGCCCCCCACTTATTCTATTTTCTACTTTAACCCTGTCCCTTTTCAAAAGTGTGTGCTTCTAACTACCCTCCCCCATCTGCCCTCCCTTCTATCATCCTCCCCCATACTTTCCTATAGCATAAGATACCCATTTGAGTACTATTCCTTCCTTAAACCAAATTCAATTAGAGTAAGGTTGACCCATTCCCTTTTGCCTTCCTGTTCTTCCCCTCCATTGTAAGAGTTTTCTCTTGCCTCTTTTATATGAGGTAATTTACCCTAGTCTATCTCTCTCAATCT
>JAQQSU010019438.1:0-10261 GCA_028627135.1 Pseudochirops cupreus
GGCTGTTTTGGGGTGGTGGGCGGGGGAAAGACGGGGAAAAAATATGTAACTCAAAAAAAATTTAATAAAATAAATTTAAAAATAAGAAAAAAGAAAGCTAGACAGAGTCAGGGAGACCTGGGTTCAAGTTCCATTTGTGAGACATACTGACTATTAAACCTGGGACTATTCATTTGTCTAACCTTTCAATGCCCTGGGCAGTTCTCTGAACCTGCAAGTTGTACAGCAGCTGCTGGTCTGTATTAGTAGAGGTGGTTTCAACACCAGGGGCTTATTTATGATAATATTAATGATGACAGCTAACATTATATATAGTGTTGTGGTTTACAAGGTACTTTACATATGTTATCACAGCTAATACCCAAAACAACCCTGTGGTAGGAGCTCTTCTTATGCTCATTTTACAGATACGGAAACTGAGGCTGAGGGAGATTAAGTAACTTGTCCAGGGTCACACAGCTAAAAGTATCTGAGCCAGAATTCAAACTTGGGTTTTCCTCACTCTCAGTTCAGTATTCTTACCACCACATTACCTAGGTGCCTCTCAATGAAATCACACATTTCCACAATAAAATAAAAAATAAAATGCTAGTAGAGAGAGTATTAGCTCCTTGAGGGAAGAATCTTAAAAATATATATATAAACTAGGGCAGCTATGTGGCACAATGAATAGAGCACCATCCCTGGAGTCAGGAGGACCTGAGTTCAAATCCTGCTGCAGACACTCAACACACTTACTAGTTCTGTGACCTTGGGCAAGTCACTTAAACTCAATTGCCTTGCCTTCTCCCCTCCAAAAAAAGAAAATGCAAACTACTCAGTTGCTCTAGGGAGTTGAGCTACCATCAGACAAAGGCTCTCAGAGTTAGAAAAGTGACTCAGTTTCTTCCTAAGGATGAGTCTGCCATGCGCTTTCTCTTTAGCTCCTTCACATCTGGCTGCCTGCTCTGTTCCTGGAAAGGTAGGCTCCTCTCATGTCAACAAGGACCTGATATCTCCTTTGCTGCCCTCTCCACACCTTCCCAAATCTCTTGCCCACATTTCTCAACCTCCATGACTAGGAAGCCCTTCCTGACATCTAACTTCAACCTACCTTGCTGCACTGAGAATTGTTAATATGTCTCTCGTCCCTCATTTTCAAGATCTGTATATTCTCTTCATTCTTTTCCTACCTCTCTGGACACGTTGCATGTGTACCAGTGTAGTATAATGGAAAGAACAGTGGCTTTGAAGTCAGAGGGCCTGGGTTCTAATCCCAGTTCTGTCACTTGCTCTCTGTGTGACCTTGGGCAAATCATTTCAGCTCTCTTAGCCTTTTTCTTCATCTATAAAATGAAGAAATTGTTTTATTTTATTTTGCCTTTCCTATTTTTATTTTTTCTCTTTATTTTTTCCCAATCAAATTAACATCCATTTTTAAAAACTGAGTTCCAAATTTTCTCCCTTCTTTCCTCTTCTACCTCCTTCTCAGAAGGCAAGCAATTTGATACAGATTATACATGTGCAGTCATGCAAAACATAGTTCTATATTAGCCATGTTTGCAAAAGAAAACAGACCAAAAAACCCCAAGAAAAATCAAGAAAGTAAAAAAGTATGCTTTGATCTGTATTCTGATTCTATTGATTCTCTTTCTGGAAGTGGATAGCATGTTTCACCATAAGTCCTTTGGAATTATCTTGGATCATTGGATTGCTGAGAATAGCTAAATCATTCACACTTGATCTTTGTACAATATTGCTGTTACTGTGTGCAATGTTCTGGTTCTGCTCACTTCACTTTGCATCAGTTCATATAAGTCTTCAAGGGATTATTTTGGATGGCCTTTTAAGGTACCTTTGAAATCTAAACCTGTGACCCTTCAATGACCCATCACCAACCCTTTTCCTTTTCTGGATTTCTTAATGCGGGTGCCACCCAAAAGTCTATAGTTGGCCCTCTTCAATTCAACAATAATTTACTAATCACCAACATTGTATTAGGCTCTGTAGACATAAAAACAAACAAAAAACCAACCCTGCCTGCAAGGAGCTTATATTCTGGTTTTCTGGGGGGGGGGGGGGGAAGGAATGGCACAAGTGGAGAAAAATAAAACATAACTTTATATATAAATACATACAAGGTACATACTAAGTAATTGGGGGAGGGGGAGAGGAAATCACCAACTCTATGATTTTGCACAGTCTGTTTCCCATACTTAGAATGCACTCCTTCCTCTTCTTCATTCTTAGAATCACTTGTTTCCTTCAAAACTCAGCTCAAGAATCTGATCCCTCCAGCAGCTAAGTGCCCCCCTGCAAAATTACCTTCTATTTATTTTGTATATACTTAAGTGTATATATGAGATCTTCTCCAGTAGAATGTAAGCTCTTTGAAGGCAAGAACTATTTCATTTCTGTCTTTGCATCACCAGAGCGTATCACAATGCCTGGCACATAGGGGTTTAACAAATACTTGCTAATGCATCAGGATCGAAGGACCTTAGATACAGAAAGAGAAGAACCATAGAATTTGAGAGTTAGAAGGGATCTTAAGAGCTCTCTAGTACAATCTATATATAAAAGGTATTCTCATTATAACATGCCCAATGAGTGGTTATCCAGAGGCTGCTTGAAGACTTCCAAGGAAGCAGAACCTACTATCTCTAAATATATCCCATTCCACAGCTCTAAGTGTTAGAAAGTTTTACCTTGCAACTTGAAAGAATGAAAAACATTTATTATTTATTTACTATGTGCTAGGCACTATATTAAGTTTTGGTGACACAAATTCAAAAAGTAAGAAAGTTTCTGCCCTCAAGAAGTTTACATTCTAATTGCAGAAGACAACACCTACAGGAGAATGGTGTTCAGAGAGGGATGTTTTGGTGTAGGAAGTTACCTAGATATGGCCAATATGGAGACCACTTTTTGTTCCCAGACCTGCCTCTGGAGTCAAACATGAGTCTAATCCTAATCTCCCCTCTACAAAATAGCCCTTAATACACAGGAAGATAACTACAATATCCTCCCAGAATCTTCTTTTCCCCAGGCTAAATATGCTTTCTCCAGATGAAGATCTCAGAGGTCTCTAGTCATATGATCACAGATCAAGAGATGAAAGAAACCTCACAGGCCAACATTTCACCCTTTAAAAGATGATAAATGAGGATTGGCATTGCATTTTAAGAATGTATAATCAAATGAAGAAATATAGGAACTGAGAAGAAAAGCATGATTGAGACTATTAGAATGAAAGTCAATCTGAGGAAAAACAAGTGATTTTGTCATTGTAGTATGCTATAGACCTCCTAGAAAAAAATAAATAGTTGAAGAGTTTGGGAAACACATCACAAGTCTAGAACAGAGGTTTGATGTACTGGTGATCAGATTTATCAAGATATCTCCTGGAATTCTCTCTGCCCAAAGCAGAGAAGCTAATACTTTCTTGACTTGCCTTAGTGATAATTCCATCCTTCAAAAGGTGAAAGAAGTATCAAGAAGAAATTCTATTCTGGTTATGATTCTCAGTAACAGGGAGGAACTGTTTTTGCTCAGAATGAAATGATGGATACCTTAGGAAAAGTGAGCACTCCATCCTAGAGTTTGGGATAAAAAAGAAAAGGAAATCTGGGCGTATTCTGACCTATACTCTAGATATGGGGAAAGATTTCAAATAGTTCAGAGGAAATCTAGGTATAATCACATAGATTAAAATGCTACAGAAGGAGTCACCCCAAGAGAGATGGGAGATGCTCAAGAACGAAATTCTGAAGACAGAAAGAGAAATAACTCCAATAAGGAGTTAAAAATGGAATTTGTCTAAAGAGACAAATGCGGATGCACAGGGAGCTCACCAATCAACGTAGACTTTAAAAACAAATGGAGAAAAAAATGGAAACTAAGCCAAAAAAGCAGAAAGTGAATATAAGGGTATGTTATGGTCCTGTTAAAAAAAAAAGAAGAATATCAGAAATACTAATGCTCAGAATGAGCTGAGACTGGAGAGACAATCTAAGGACAATAAAAAGAGAAATCGGATTTTTGTTGTTGTTGTTATATTGGGTGAAAAGGGAGGATGAAAGCAGAAATGGAACCTCTGCTTAGGGTAGATGGAATAACTGACAATGACGAGAAAAAGATTCCTATTTTCTCTGCAAAGGAACATGATTTTAACACATTAAAATGGCAGCACAAAAACGACTAACAGGGAATCAATACCCAAGATAATTTGGGAGATTATAAGAGAACATCTAGCTGTCTTTGTAAATTTAAGTCACTTGGCCCTCATTAACTATATCCTGGGGTCCTGAAAGAACTTGCAGATATGACTTCTAAGTCACTCTCAGGGATATTTGAAAGGCTATGAAAAATGGAAGAAGTACCATAAGACCTGAGGACAAATGTCCCAATTTTTAAAAAGGAAGGAGAACAAAATCAGAAAACTAGAGGCTAGGGAGCTTGACTGATTCCTGGGAAAACTCCAGAATGGCTTAGTAAAGAGATGGTTAGCAAACAGTTCAAAAAAGAATCAGTGATTACAAAAAGTGGCTTTATCAAGAACAAGGTCATATCATCTTATCTCATTTTGGGGGGAAAACTAAACTAGTTGCTAAGGGGAATTCCATGCATACCATTTACCTAGACTTCAGCAAAGCAATAAATCATCTCATCCTATCCTCATGGGAAAAATTGAAGAGCTGCAGATTAGACACCAATACAGTCAGATGGAATGGAATGGCTGGATGACTGAACTCAAGGCTCATGAAATGGTTCAATGTTAACATAGTGGTAAAGTACCGCAGGGATCTGTGCTTGGCCCTGTACTGTTTGACACCTTTTATCAATAACTTGGTAGCACAGTGGATAACAAAGTTAGGATCCAATAAGATCTTGAGATGCTAAACTTGTGCTATGCTGAATCAAATCTGATGACATTGAATAGCGATAAATGTAAAGCCTTGTGCTTGAGAACAACAACAAAAAAAATCAACTTTACAAATATAAGATGGAGGAGATATGGGTAAACAACAGATGTTTTGAAAAAGATTTGGGGAAAGCCAGGTGGCACAGAGGATAGAGCACTGGCTCTGGAGTCAGGAGGACCTGAATTCAAATCTAGCCTCAGGTACTTGACATTTACTAGCTGTGTGATGCTGGGCAAGTCACTTAACCATGACTGCCTCACTAAAACAATAAATAAATAAAAATATTTTTTAAAACACCAGAAGAAGAAAAGAAAAAGATCTGCTGGTTTTAGCGAAGGGTAAGTACAATATGACTTGGTAAAATCACCAACAAAGTGCTCTTGAGCTACATGATGAGGGGCACAACTTCGAAGAACACAAAGGTGATTGTCCCATTGTAAAGACTGTCTCATCTGCCCTTAGTTCAGACTAATCTGGAATACTGTGTTCATTTCGGGGTTTAAGAACAATATTAATGAAACAGAGAGCATGCAGAGAAGGACAAATAAGATGACGCAGGGCCTGGAGTCCATGTCACATGAGAATTGGCAGAAAGAACTGGGGAGGTCTAGCTTTGACTAAACTTCAAGGGAACATGATAGCTGTCTTCAAAGTATTTAAAGGGCTGTCATGTGGCGGAGGATTTAGTCTTATTTTGTTGAGCTCCAGAGGTCAGAACCATAAGCAGTTCCTTCACCAGACTAGGTAGAAGTTACAAAGTAGCAAATTCCTAATATTTAGAGCTGTTAAAAATTGGAATAGGCTGCCTAGGAGGCAGCACTTTTTTGGAGGTCTTTAAGCAGAGGCAGCATGATTACTTGTTGCGTATATTCATGTATGGGTTGGACTAGATGGATGCTGAAATCCTTCCCAATTTTCAAATTCTGTGATTCTGTAAGTGACAGAGCTGGGACTAGTACACAGGTAGTCTGGTTCCAAACCCAGCAATCTTTCCATTATACAAGATGCCCTTCCCCATCAGATCATACATAACACTCAGTTTATACTTCTCTTGGGGTAAGTGGGTAGTGAAATGTATAGAGCACTGGGCTTGAAGCCATGAAGATTTGAGTTCAAGTCCAGCCTCAGACATTTATTAGTTGTGGGACCCCGGGCAAGTCACTTAACCCCTATTTTGCCTCAGTTCCTCGACTGTTAAATGGGGACACACTAGAGAAGGAAATGGCAAACCATTCCAGCATCTTCATCGAGAAAACACCATGGAAAAAAGCCCATGGAGTCATCTAGAGTTGGACACGACTGAGCAACAGCAATGTGCCTTTCATGTTATTTTATGTTTTATAATTATCTGTATATCTGCCATATCCCTGCTCTCATTGCCCCTCACCTGGACTACTGCAATAGCCTAATTGTCCCACAGCCAAGTCTTCTCATTCTTCCAATTCTTTCTCCACACAGCTGCCAAATTGCTATTACTGTTCCTTTTCATCAGAGACTATGTTTCATCTAAACTGACACTAAACTGTGTCTCCTCTAGAGCCACGCACATGATCCTGCATAGGGCTCAATACAGAGTAGGATTTAATAAATGTTTGTGGAATGAATGAATGAACAAATGAATGAATGGTACAGCCTTGGACAAAGGAGACGAGATCTATGCTAAGCTGTTCTTCAACCCCTGAGACCTCTAAATACCTTCTTTCTTGGAATGACATCGAGCCCCTTCCCCCAGATAACTCCGCCCCGGCAACGGCCCCTCCATGTTCATAGTTCTCACGTCATCTCTAGAGCTCACATTTCTCTAGTCCCTTAAACTTGACAGAGAATTTTCTTCACAAGATCCTTGTGACAGAAGTAAAGTATTATTATCTCCATTTTATGGATGAGGAAGCTACTGCATGGGTCACCATGAAAAGGAGGTGATGCCTCACACATTGAGAGTGAATAATAGTAGATGGACAGACCATCTGCTAGGCTCTACGGTGATACCCACAGACTTTAAAAAGACCTAGAGGAAGGTCTTCACCATGTTAGGTGGATTCGTTTGGAAGGAAACACATGGACAAGTATCACAGAGAATGAGAAATCACGGCTGGATTGCCATTTGTACCACAGGGATATGATGGCAGGTCTATGAAGTCGACAAGCATTTATTAAACACCTACTGTATGCCAGGAATCATGCTGAGCCCTGGCAATATGAAGAAAGGCAAAAGAGAGTGCATACCTTTGAGGAACTCGGAGTCTAATGAGGGAGGACATCATGTCAACAGCAATCAAAGTGCAAATGAGGGAAATGACATTCAGAAAGATGCAGAGACTTGTCACTAGTCAAAAAGCTCACTAGGAATCAATCCATCAATAAATATTGACTGTTAATTCCAAGGTTAGTGTTCTTTCCACCGTACCACAAGGCTAACACACACACACATACACACACACCATACAATTTACATAACTGCCCAAAATTCACTCATTTAACAAAAATTAACATCATTATTTGCATGAAACCCTGGACTAGAAAATGACAGGAAATCCCTTCCCCAGTTATTGCCCAAGCCCTGGTTCCTTCAAGTTGCCCTCCTGTTTTGGTCCAGTCTGGGGTGGGGTAGGGGACCAAAAAAACAAAACTTTGCCCCCTTGCCTGTTTCTACTGTGCCTGATGGAGGAGCGGGAGTAATATGTATAGTATAGAAGTCTTAGCTTCCCCCAGTTGGGATGGGGGATTAGGGAGGGAAGGGGCAGGACAAGGCAGGGAAGGAAAGAGAAACAGATGGGGTGGGGGACAGGGAGGAGGAGGTCTCACCTGGGTCTCAGACTCAGCCCCATCTGCTTCCACACCCAAGAAGAGCCACACCCCAGACTGGGAAAACAGGTTTGTGTCTATAGCTGGCCAACTCCCCAGGAGGGTGACATCACTGTCTCTTGGGGGTAGGGGGAGGGCAGTGGAAAGGAGAGAGAGCTCAGGATCCCTCAGCAATTGCCCACCTGCCTGAGAGAGAGAAGGAGTAAAGATCACAGGAAAAGAAAGATAATGGGATTCTGGAAACCAGAATCTGTAGCCAAGGCCAGGAAGCAATCAGAGTTGAGCTCTAGATTTCCCTGGAAGCTCAAGATTTGAGTCTGCTTCTTGATAAGGCAGGATTACTGACCCACAGAACACATTAAGTGTCAGAGCTGAAAGGGACCCTCCCCTGCAGGCTACTTGCTCCAAAACCATCCTTTCACAAAGGAGCAAATTGAGGTCCAAAGAGGGAAAGGGACTCATCCAAGGTCACACACCAAGTTAGACGAAAAGCAGAGACTAGGACCCAGGTCTCAATCCTAGCCGAGGGCTCTTTTCCATTATGCTATAGTGGCCTGGTCTATGAACAACCCCCTCACCTCCACCCAAAGTAACACCACTGATTTCTCCCTGAGTACTGTGGCCTTGATAAAGGAAAATATGTTGGACAATAAATCATCTAGGCAGTTAGGTGTCACAGAGGGAAAGCACTGGACTTGGGAGTCAGAAAGTCAAACCTTGCCTACCAGCTGTAAGTATCCATAGGCAAGTCACTTAACTCCTCTCCATCTCAATCTCCTCATCTGTAAAATGGGGAATAATAATAGTGCCTACTCAGTAGGGTTGTTGTGAGGATTAAATAAGTTAACCATGTAATGTGCTTTGTAAATGTTAAATTGCTGTATAAATTTTAAGTATTATTATTCATCAAAAACTACAGCCTAGAGGATGGCACTGAGAGAAGTTTTTACATTCCCAAGTGTACCCATTTCCCCTCAGACCAGAATTACTCTAAGGGCAGGGGGCCAAGTTTCCACTGTCCTGAGAGCTCCCAGGACATGGAGGGGGTTTGGTTACCAGGGCTGGTTTCCTCCTCCCTCCAGCCAGTCTACACTGGTCTAGGGCAGGAAGGATGGGCCTGGCCAGGCCCTGTCCCTGTAAACATTTCCTCTCTCCTCCCTCTCCATGCCTGGTCAGGACTCCTGCATCACAGGATTCATATCCTGGTTTTGTTTCCTAAGCCTTGGGCTTCCAAAAGCCCAGCTCCTGTCTGCAGGAAACAATCTTTAAAAATCCCAGGACTCCATCTCCCCAAATTTATACCAGTTACCTCTACAAGAACTCCAAGGATCCCCAAACTCCTGAGACCATGACTGATTTGCTCCTCTCTTCCCAGTGAAGGAAGCAGGATTACCTTTACTTCTACCTTCCCCTATCCCAGGCACATACTCTACTTCCTCTATCAAGCACCAAGTGTATAAACTTTCCTCCCTGAGGGAAACAAGTTCCAGAACACTGGATTTGAAGTCAGAAGGCTTAGATTTGAGCCCCAACTCTCTGTATGACTTTGAAGGAATTTCCCCTCAGTCAGCCTCAGTTTCCTCTGTTATACTGGAATCAATGATCTCAAAGAGCCTCTCTCACTTTAAACTACAAAGAGAGAAGGCAAAGCAGATGTTGAACCAAAATTAGAGCATGCAGCAGAGATGACAGGGTTTGCAGAACAGCCTAATACGAAGGGTACTAGGAAGACCTTCCTTCCAGAAGCCCTCTCTCCTATCTTGTCATGGTGTCTGAGATTCCACCATAAGGGCTTCATTGTTAGTAACACTAATAAATGACATTGATACAGTACTTGAAAGTTTACAAAGTATTTTTCTCGCCAATAACTCCATAACTCCTGATGAAAGATGCTATCCATTCCCAGATAGAGAACTGATGGACTCTTGTGTGAAGACTGAAGAATACTTTTTGAACTAACTTTATTTCTCTTGGGTTTGTTTTCTTTTGTAACATGGCTAATATGGAAATATGTTTTGCATGATTTCACATGCATAATTGACACCATATCATTTGACTTCTCAATAGGTGATAGGAGGAGCTGAAGGGAGGGAGAGAATCTGGAACTCAAAATTTTTTAAATAAATGTTAAAAAAAAATAAATGATGAATTTTAAAAAAACAAACAAACAACCCATAAGGTCATTCTAGCACTAACATCATAGCTATATAATTTTATTTATTTATTTTTATTAATTGATTTGTTTATTTACTTTTAGTTTACAAGATTCAGTTCCAGAGTCCCTTGAGTTTCAAGTTTTCTCCCCTCCCTCTCCCCCCCCTCCCAATTGGCAGCATGCTGTCCGGTATAGAATCTGCAAGTACTTTCACATTGGACATTAATCTGGTTGTACAGAAGGGTAGTAACCAATGCAGTGAACAGTAGAAAAAAGGAAACAAAACCAAATATGGGAAAGAACGATAGCATGTAGATTGCTTCAGTCTCCATTTAAACTGTTCTTTCTAGATCTTTCTCTGAATGTAGACATCTCCTTTCATCCTGAGACTCGTAGA
>JAQQSU010019439.1:0-10261 GCA_028627135.1 Pseudochirops cupreus
CTTGTTCAGCCATTCTCCAATTGATGGGCATCCCCTATATTTCCAGTTTTTTGCAACCACAAAGAGAGCTGCAATAAATATTTTTGCACATATGGGACCTTTTCCCACTTCTGTAATCTCTTTGGGATATAATCCCAAAAGTGGTATGCATGCATTTTTTTATATAGCCAATATATAAATCCGTTTTTACTTGACTGTATTTACTTGATAGAGGGGTTTTGTTTTTTATTCTTTTAATCGGAGGGGTTGGGAGGTAATAAAGGAGGCTACCAATAATGTTATTAAAGTGAAAAAGAGAGAGAGAAAAGCAGAAAAAAGAGGGTAACTGAAACATTTTTAAAATGCCAAAGATGGGAACAGAAAGAATGTCAGTAGGAAACAAATTGGGCAACTTTGAAAATATGTTAAATTTTTTATTATATGATAAGAGAAAAAAATCTATACATAATATAAATGAAGACTTTTATTTTTTTTCCTTTTTTTTCCTTTTCCATTTTGTGTATGGAAATAGTCATCTATTGCACTTCTGCAATTTTGAAACATGGAATTGGTATGCAGAATGGATTGGAAAGGAATAGAGCCTACAAGTGAGGAGACCATTTAAGATGTCATAAAAAATAGCCCAAGCTAGAAGTGATGAAGTTTTCTAGTAGCATAATGATTATGTGGGTGGAGGGAAGTGATTGAAAGTTGAATTGAGAAACATTGACAGTTTATTGCAAAGGGAGAAAGAAGAAGAAAGATTCAAGGATGACACAGGTTGCAAATATAGTTGACCGGGAAGATAGTAGTACCCCTATGAAGAACAGGAAAATTTGTAGGATGGAGGGATTTACTAGAAAATATCTTTAGACCAAATCAGTTGCAGGGCTAGTGGCTCTTATTCTTACAAACTTGAAAGTTTGTACATATATTAAAGTATATGCATATGTTTATGAAGTTAGAGTTATACTTGAGAAATTCAATTTAAGAATTTTCCCCCAATTAATATCTAACTTCAGTTGTATTGTTTTTTCTAATGTTAATGGAACAGGAACATCTTTCCTGCCTATTAATTGGCCTACGTGACCCTCTTTGAGCTCAGGCCCAGCTAACTGCTGTGATGGAGCCTGAGTCACACAGAGCTTGAGTCACATGGAGCCCATGGTGAGAGAAGCTTGCCCTGTGGGTATAACAAGAAGGGTGAAGAGGAAGAGAGAGTGAGGCAGAGCAGCTAGTGTGAGAGAGGGAGGAATTTTGCCTAGGGGAGCTTGTTTGTAGGGAGGCCTAACAGAGAGAAGGCTTGGGGATGTTGGTGCTTCCTGGATGGTGATGTGTATAAACTTTTTTGTTACCATCATGGAATTGGCTTTCTGGTATCTGAATAAAATAATTTGGCTTTGCTTTTGAGGAAGAGAGTTATTTATATTTTGTGAATTTACCCTGGAAACATGCTTACATATTCATAGCAGCTGCTTTTGGGTATCGCATTGGCGATAGTTTTGTAAGAAAACTTTTAAATTTCATGTAATCAAAATTGTCCATTGTATCTTCATTGTTCCTCTCTATTCTTTATTTGATCATGAATACTTCCCCTGTTTCTAAATCTGAAAGTGAATTTCTTCCTTGTTCCTCTAATTAATTTAGAATGTAAACTTTTATATCTAAAACATGTATTCAAATGGAGTTTATCTTGACATGTGATATAAGATATGGTTATATCATCATATATGCTGCTGGTGTGTAATCTAATTTCTGCCAAACTGCTTTCTAGTTTTTCCAGAAGTTTTTTGTGAGTCCTTACCCAGGTAGCTGGGGTCTTTGGTTCTAGAAAAAATTTAGTAACTAGGTTCATTTACTTTTGCATTTTTCATACTTAACCTATTCCAGAGATCAAACTCTTTTTAAAAAAAAACTATTATCGAATTATTTTTTATTATTATTGTGCTTTGTAGAATGGTTTAAGATCTGGTACTCTAGTTTACTTCTCTCTTTTGTTCATTCTTTCCCTTGAGATCATTCCTCCAAATGAATTTTATTTATTTATTTTTTTCCTCTCCCTATAAAGTAATCCTTTGGTAGTTTGATTTATACGTAGCTGAAGAGTAAATTAATTTAGGTAATACTATCGTTTTTGTTGTGTTGACTCAGCCTACTCATGAACAATCAATGTTTCTCCAATTATTCAAACCTCACATTATTTCTGTAAAGAGTAGTATATGGTTTTTGTTGTTGAGTTGTTTTAGTTATGTTCAACTCTCTATGACCCCACTTGGGGTCTTCTTCGTAAAGATACTAGAGTAGTTTACCATTTTCTTCTGCAGCTCATTTTACAGATGAGGAAGCTGAGGCAAACAGGGTTTAGTGACTTGCGACTTGCCCAGAGTCACACAACTAATAAGTGGCTGAGGCAGGATTTGAACCCTTGTAATTGTACTTGTACTCTATCTACTGTGCCACCTAGCTGTGTGTGACTGTTGAAAAGTGAAGAGAGCAAAGTCACTGAGTGGCATTTGAAGGCATCAGCTTGCCACACTCAAGGTTTGCAAAATGGTATAGTTTAACAGGACGTGAGAGGTTGTTCATGATAATATTGATAATATCACTGCATTTACATATGCTGATAGTTCATAATGATGAACTTAAACAATGTATAGTGGACAAGATTAAAAATTGAATTATTAAGAAATGTCAGTTATTTGTGGTGTACTCTGCTTAGGAAGATAAGGGAATCTCTACTGCATCTTGTAAAGATTTCCATAAAAATGGGTAAAAGTATTCTAGTTCATAAAGAATTAACTTATGGCTAGCTAGGTTATCTTTTCTACGAGTGATCCTACTCCACTGATCTACAACTCATTTCCCAAGAATTCTAGGTAGGTAAGGTCTCAATGACTACCATTTTACTACTAAATTTTTGAATCAATATTATTCTAAATATTCTTCAGTAGCTAAAAGTAATGAAATAAATTCCATTTATATTTGTTAATTAAATTTGAATATTTATTCTTAGGTTATGTATAGCAATCCAAGAAACTGACCAGCTAAGAACAGAAAAAACTGATCTGGAAAAACAGATGAAAGAGCTTCAAATAAAATTTACTGACTTAGAAAATGAGAAGTATGAAGCAATTGTAAGAGCCAGGAACAGCATGCAGCTCTTAGAAGAAGCTAATCTTCAGAAAAATCAGGTAAGAAAATACACAACAACTGAAAATAATAAAATAGTTAACTTTTAATGATGGGACAAAAACTAAGTTCATTAACAAACAGAAAATCAGTATACAAAAATGAAAGAATGTATCTCTGTCAGGTAATCTTTTTTTTGTTTATTTTGATATAGAAAAACTCATTAAATGAAACACTCAATTAACTGGGATTTTCCTTTTAAGATTTCCACATTTAGGACAAAGATTCAAATAAGAAAAAACTATCAGGAATTTGATTTTAAAAGTTTTCAGGATGTGTTCTGAGGGTTGTTATACATTTAGTCCTATCTCTTATACCTCCTTTATCTTTATTATTCTTCAGTTTAAATTGGTAGAATTATTACTCTGAAGCATACTACAAAATCTATAATTATCAGTTAAAGATTTTTTAAAAAATATTTTTGTTGGAGGCGGAGCCAAGATGACACAGTAGAAGCACAAACTTGGTATGAGCTCCCGCTGTAGTCACTTCCATTACATGTAAAAAAAATGACTTAAACAAACCTTAGAGCTACAGAACCCACAAAGTGACAGAGAGAAACAAATCTTCCACTGAAGGCAGCCTGGCAGATGGACAGGAGGGGTCTATCACACTGAGCTGGGAGCCGAGCACAGTCCAGCATGAGTCATGCAGTTCTGGCCACAGGGTGGCCCTGACCAGCTGCGGCCAGAGAAGACTTCAGGAGAGTGAAAAACCAGCAATTGTAGTGGTTTCCAGACTTCTCAAACCATAAACACCAAAGATAAAGTAAAAGGTCAGTGTAGAACTGTTGGAACATGGGAGGGCAGAAGAGTGTGGTCCTGCCCCCCAAGAAGCACCCCGTGGCTGCCTCAGGAGCTCCTGGCCTGCAGATCGTAGGAGGGCCAAGCGACCATTCAGAAGGTAATCACTCTTGCTTTAACCTGCTTGGATCTGGATCGCTGTCTTGAGCCAAAGCTTATGGAGGCTGTAGAGAGGGCACCCTCCTAATAGCTTTGGCAGCTGGGAAAACCCCAGTGATTTGGGACAAAGCTCTCTCCACTCTGGAAACAGAGTTCTACTATGTCAAAGAGCTCCAAAGTCAAGTAATTGGCTGGTAAGATGAACAAGCAGAGGAAACATAATCAGACCATAGAATGCTTTTTGGGGGACAAAAAGGATCAAGGAATGGAGCGGGAGGAAGACAGCGAAGTCAGAACTCCTACATCAAAAGCCTCCAAGAAAAGTATGAACTGGTTACAGACCATGGAGCTCAAGAAGGATTTTGAAAATCAAGTAAGAGAAGTGGAGGAAAAATTGGGAAGAGAAATGAGAACGATGCAAGAAAATCATGAAAAGTGAGTCAACAGCCTGCTAAAGGAGACAGAAAAATACACTGAAGAAAATAACACCTTAAAAAAATAGACTAACTCAAATGTCAAAAGAGGCCCAAAAAACCAATAAGGAGAAGAGTGCCTTAAAAAGCCAAATTTGCCAGATGGAAAAAGAATTTCAAAAACTCACTGAAGAGAATAATTCCTTCAAAATTAGACTGGAGCAAATGGAAGCTAATGATTTTGAGAAATCAAGATACTATAAAACAGATCCAAACAAATGAAAAAAATAGAAGGCAATGTGGTAACTCATTAGAAAAACCACTGACCTGGAAAATAGATCCAGTAGAGATCATTAAAAAATTATTGGACTACCTGAAAGCCATGATCAAAAAAAAGCGCCTAGACATCATCTTTCAAGAAATTATCAAGCAAAATTACCCTGATATTCTAGAATCAGAAGGCAAAACAGAGTTGAAAGAATTCACCAATTTCCTCTTGGAAAAGATCCCCAAAAGAAAAACTCCTAGGAATATTATAGCCAAATTCCAGAGTTCCCAGGTCAAGGAGAAAATACTGCAAGCAGTCAGGAAGAAAAAATTTGAGTATTGTGGAAACCCAATCAGGATAACACAAGACCTGGCAGCTTCTACATTAAGAGATTGAAGAGGGTGGCTAGGTGATGCAGTGAATAGAGCACTGGCCTTGCAGTCAGGGGGGCCTGAGTTCAAATCCGGCCTCAGACACTTAACATAAAAACTACCTATGTGACCTTGGGCAAGTCACTTAACCCCAATTGCCCTCCAAAAAAAAAAAAAGATATCAAAGGACTTGGAATATGATATTCCGGAGGTCAAAGGAGCTAGGACTAAAACCAAGAATCACCTACCCAGAAAAACTGAGTATAATGTTTCAGGGTGAAATATGGTCATTCAATGAAATAGAGGATTTTCAAGTATTCTTGATGAAAAAAACCAGAGCTGAACAGAAAAATTTGACTTTCAAATAAAATAGGCAAAATAAGCATGAGAAGGTATACAGGAAAAAGAAATCATAAGGAACTTATTAAAGTCGAACTATTTGCATTCCTACATGGAAAAACAATAATCGTAACTCATAAGACTTTTCTCAGTATGAGGATTGTTGAAGGGAATATATGCATATATACACACACACACACACACACACACACACACACACACGTACACACACACATATATACACATATATGTATAAACACATACATACACATACATACATACATACATATATGTATGTATAGGAGGGTATATGTATATATAAATATATATGTGAGTGTGGCTATATATATGTTCATGTATATATATAGAGAGGTCACAGGATGAGTTGAATATGAACTGATGATATCTAAAAAATAAAATTAAGAGGTAAGAGAGGAATTTATTGGGAGGAGAAAGGGAGAGATAGATTAGGGTAAATTATGTCATATAAAAGAGGCAAGAGAAAACTGTTACAGTGGAGGGGAAGAGCAGGAAGATAAAAGGGAATGGGACAACCTTATTCTCATTGAATTTGGCTTAAGGAGGGAATTATTTACACATTCAATTGGGTATCTTTCCATACAGGAAAATAGTGGGGTAGGGGATAAGAGAGGGGTGATAGAAGGGAGGTCAGATTGGGGGAGAGGGTAGTCAGAATCAAACATTTTGGAAAAGCGATAGGGTCAAGGAGAAAATAGAATAGTGGAGGACAGGATAGGATGGAGGGAAATATAGTTAGCCTTTCATAATATAACTACTGTGGAAATGATTTGGGTAACTAAAATGTACTATGTATACTGAATTGCTTATCTTCCCAGTGGGGTGGGTGAGGAGGGAAGAAAGGAAAAAATCTAGAACTCAAAGTTTTAAAAACAAATGTTTAAAAAAAATTTTTTTTTACATGCAACTGGGAAACAAGATATACAGGCACTGGGATATAGAAATCCATCTTGCCCTTCTAGAAAGTTAGGGGGCTGATGGGGGAGGATATAAGAGAGAACAGATTGGGGAAAGGGGTGTTCAGTAGGCTTGCTATTTAGGGGTGAGGGGAAAGACGGGGAAAAATTGTGACTCAAAAATCTTGTGGAAATGAATGTTGAAAACAAAAAATAAATACATAAATTTTAAAAGCATATTTTTGTTCTAGTATGTGTTAGACCACTTTGGGGGCATAATAAAACTGTCATTAACAAGGAATGAACCAAAAATGTTTTTTCCATTTAACCCTCAGTGACCCAGAAAGTTCACTAACCAGAATAATCCATTCTCTAAGCATCCAGCTATTTAGTACCATGAGCTTTTTTTAATTGCTTGCTACATGGCAGGCACTGTACTAGGCAGAAGAGACAGAGACAAAAATGAAACCATTCTGGCATTTCTGAAGCTTACATTCTACATCTACACAGATAAATCAATACAAAATATATACAAAGTTCCTACAAGTTCTCCTAGAGGAGAGAGCACCACGAGCTTTGGTATTTAGATAGGCTTTTTATAAGTGGTTCAATTTGAATTGAGTATTCCAACTAATTGGGGTTTGGCTATAATTTATCAAGGTGAATAATTAGTGTTTATTGTGATGGTTTCCTTAATTTGTAAGTTTGAGCATAGAATAATCATGGAATTTAGACTTTAGAGATCATTTCATCTCATCCCCTGTCAGGAAACTTAGGTCCACAGAGGTTAAGCAACATATAGAAGGCACAAAAGTAATAAGCTGCAAAGTTGATATTTAAGTTAAGATTCTGTGATGCTATAGTCCAGTGGTTCTCAACCTTCCTAATGCCGTGACCCTTTAATACTTGTATATGGGCGTATCTTCATGTGGGTGGACCCACCTGGAGATGGATAGAGGAGCAGTGTCTCGGTTCCTAAGACCATTGGAAATATGTATTTTCTGACAGTCTTACACAACCCCGTTCGACCCCCCCAAAGGGGTCACAACCCACAGGTTGAGAACTGCTGCTATAGTCAGTGTTGCTCTTTTCACAATACCATTCTGTCTCAACAAGATGAATTTTTTTTTCAAGTTTAACAAACCATGTTTTCATATGCTATCACCTCTACTGAGAGATACAAACCATCAGCTAAATTATTCTTTATGAAATAGGTCAAAACAGAAAAACAATAGTTTGCCAATAGTCTTGCTAAACATTTGAAGATCCCTGCACATGTGGAACTAGCCTGCATTACTAATCAAGGGATATATAGCTTTGTCCTTTCTTCTGTATTCTATCCTTCCCTCCAGAGTCTGGGAAGGAGGCCTTGTTATAGAAAGTGCAAAAAAAAAAAGAATAACAAGCAATAAGTTAAAATATTAGAGCAATTTGAAATTTATAAAAAACATGACACTACGAATAAAGATTCAGGGGCGATTATTCACTGAAGTAGAAACAATATACAAGATAGAGTAAGCCAAATAATAAAAATGACTGAACACTATGGTAGACATGGATAAATACTATTTCATAGCCCATCATCATTAAAGTCCTCAATTTAAATAATAGAATTACTAGCTTTTAAATCTCTAACTCCCAGTTACTTAGTTCTTATATAATTATATTGTCTTTAGCGGTAGGAAGGAATCCAATATTGGATTAAGTGCACTTGATCCATTATTTTTCTCCAGCTAATCTTGTTACTATTTCTTCACTTGTTGCAGTAGTGATATTATTCACTGGCTCACAGTAGGCACTTAATGAGTTTTATATGATCGATTTCAGAGTCTTTATCAAATACTTAATAGATCTAAGCAAATGGCTATTAGGTAGACTGTTAAAAATAAAAATGTGTTAATTGGACAAACCAAGCTCAAACATCTACATTGGTCATGACTAACATGAAAACATTTAAATGTGAAGGTATATGTAGAATTTATATCAGACTGCATGCTCTCCTTGGGGGAGTGGGAGAGGAGAGAAGGAGAGAGAACTTGGAAATCAAAAGCTTGTGGAATTGAATGTTGTAAACTAAAAATAAATTAATTTATAAAAAATAATGTATGTTGGTATTGATCAGATTAAACCTAGAAGACAACTGGATACAGGTAGATACAACTATAAGTGGATACAACTGTATTTAAATCACTAGTTTACAAAGCTATTAAAATCAATATGCTAAAGAATACATAACAGGATTTTCTTTGTTATATAAGTTCTCTACGACACAACTTTAACTGTATTTGGTCCAAGTGTTCCTAACATACTTTGTTTTTAATATCTAGTCCACTGAAAAGAGAATACTAGGAATAATTCTTTTTTGTTTATGTTTCTTACCATCATGTTTTTCTTTCATTTTATTCATAAAAAGATCTGTGTAGTTATTTCATGTAAAGATAACGGAAATATTTTAAATACATTTAATGTATGCTTATTATTTTGCTTATATTTGAAATTAGTCATGGGAAAAGAAGACATGGTAATTATTTAAGCTGCCTGTGCCTGAAATACATAACAGTATAGGAAGTAGTAGCCCCTATTTGAGATTAAATTAAAAAAATTATATTCTTAGGAAATTCACCTTTTAAAAAGTGTGTGTCCTTTAAAAAAAAAACCTGACATCAAAGCTGTTGGAAGTAATTAAACTAAATTCTCTGATTATTAAGGAGAGATAAAGTAGGTGCCCAACTTAAATACAGAATATAGTATGAAAAGTGCTTATTAGAGGTAGCAACAGCTGCTATGAAAATTCAGAGGATGAGAGAGGTCATATTTGATTGCAGATCAGAGAAGTCTTTATAGAAAAGGTTAGCCTTGAAAAATGAGTGGGTAGGATTTCATTTTTTGAATAGTATTTTATTTTTTCTAATTATATGTAATGACAAATTTTAACATTGATTTAAAAATTTTGAGTTCCAGATTTTCTCCCTCCCTCCTTCATTTCTCCCTTCCCTAAAATAGTAAGCAGTTTGATATAGGTTATATATTTCCAATCATGTAAAACATATTTCCGTATTAGTCATATTCTAGAAGAAGAAACAGACCAAAAGAAAAAAACTATGAAAAAAATAAAGAAAGGACAATAGTATGTTTTAATCTGTATTCAGACTCCATCAATTCTTTCTCTGATTGTGAATACATGAGACTTTTGGAATTGTCTTGAATCATCGTAGTATTTTGAATAACTAAGTCATTCATCGTTGGTTTTCATACATTGTTGCTCTTCCTGTGTACAGTGTTCTCCTGGTTCTATGTACTTCACTTTGCATTAGTTCATGTAAGTCTTTTTAGGTTTTTTCTGAAAACCACTTGCTTGTAATTTCTTATAGCACATTAGTATTCTGTTACATTCCTATACCACAACTTGTTCAGCCATTCTTGCCTTGATGGACATACCCTCACTGTCCAATTCTTTGCCACCACAAAAAGAGCTGCTATAAATATTTTTGTACAAGTTGTTCCTTTTTCCTTATTTTCTGATCTCTTTGGGATACAAACCTAATAGTAGTGGTATTGTTGGATCAAAGGATATGCACAATTTTTTTTAACTTTTATTTATTTTAGTTTACATCATTCATTTCCACGAGATTTTAAGTTATAAATTTTCTCCCCATCTTTCCCGTACCCACCACCCCAAAACAACCATCCCACTGTATAACCCCTCCCCCAATCTATTCTCTCCTGTGTCCTCCCCCATCACCCCTCTGATTTTCCGGCAGGGCAAGATGGATCTCCCTACCACAGTGCCTGTGTATCTTAAATTCCAGTTGGATGTAGTTAATAATAATAATTGTGTATATATGTGTATGTATATATATATATA
>JAQQSU010001944.1:0-14830 GCA_028627135.1 Pseudochirops cupreus
GGCTCTCAGCAGTCTTTCTCTCAGCAACTCAGGCTCCACGATACTGGATACTGCTCTCCCAAAGTCCTTCTGGCCTTCTCTAGGCTTGAGCCTCTCTCCCAATTCACAGCTCTTCCCAGTTCAGCCCTCTGTCTTCACATCAACAAGTCAATCCCACAAGTGGGATTCACAAGCTCTGGATTTTCACACTTGACCCAAAAACCAAACCAATAGAGGAGCATCTCCAAATTCCATTACCAATACAGTCAGTTACTTCTTTGATGGTAAATTCTTCAATTTGAAAAGGCTACAAGCCAAGACCAAAGTAGAGGGAGTGTTGGTGCATGATTTTCTGTTTGCAGATGACTGTGCACTCAGTGTAGCCTCTTAAGCTGAGATCCAACAAAGTATGGATCAATTCTCTGCTGCTTGTGCTAATTTTGGACTAAAAATTAACCCCAAGACAACACAGGTGCTCCATCAGCCACTACCACACCATTCATACCTGCAACCATTGGTTACAGCAAATGGAGAAGTTTTGGATGCTATGGATAAGTTCACTTACCTTGGTAGTATACTTTCCAGGTATGTAAACATTAATAACGAGGTTGACACTCACATTCCCAAGGCTAGCTCAGTGTTTGGGAGACTCTGAAGGAAAATATATGAGAGAAGAGGTACTAGACTGACTGTCAAACTGAAAGTCTACATAGCCATTGTGCTGACCTCATGGACGTATGCCTGTGAAACCTGGGCAGTATACCAGCGCCAGGCCAGGAAACTGAATTGCTTTCATTTGAGTTGTCTTAGTAAGATTCTGAAGATCATCTGGCAGGATAAGGTACCAGAGGCTGAGGTTCTTAAACTAAACTGCCAAGCATTCAGATTCTGCTTCAGAGAGTGCAACTCCAATGGGCTAGCCATGTTTTTCGAATGCAAAATGTACACCTGCCAAAAAGACTGCTTTATGGAAAACTCACACAGGGCAAACGTCCACATGGTGGTCAGATGAAGCAATACAAGGACCCTTACAAGGTCTCTCTTAAGAACTTTGGAATTGATTGTGTGACATGGGAGACACTGGCACAGGACCTCTCATTATGGCTGGCCCACATCAGAGAAGAAGTGAAACAGCTCAAAGGAAATACAGCATGTGCAAATTTAGAGAATTACCCCTAAATGTTCACTCGGACATTGTGTGCCCGACCTGTGGTGGAGCATTCCGAGCTCATATTGCTCTGATCAGCCACAGTAGGACACATTGAAATTTAACTTTAGCATAGTGATGTCATTTTAGTCTTCTTTGAGAATGAAGGACAACTACCACCAATCAGCTCGGGGGTAGCTAGGTGATACACTGGCCTGGAGTCAGGGAGACTCCTCTTCGTGAGTTCAAATATGGTCTCAGATGTTTCCTAGCTGTGTGACCCTGGACAAGTCACTCTACCCAGTTTGCCTCAGTTCCTCATCTGTAAAAGGAAATAGCAAACCATTCCACTATATTTGCCAAAAACCCCAAAAGATCGTGAAGAGTCAGAGATGGCTGAAAAAGGACTAAAAGATCAAGTGCCTGCCATGCCCTAGGCACTGTTTTGGGAACTAGAGTTACAAAAACAAAAACGAAATCATTCCTGCCCTCCAGGGGCTTTCATTCTATTCCAAGGAATAGGGAATCACTGATTTTTTTAAAATTTAATTTAATTTTTAATTTAATTTTTTTAATGCAACAATTCCATGCTCATGAAATGAATCTATCAATCAAAAACCTCTTACTAACAACAGCATATTTTGAAGGCCAGATGTTGTGTGAGAGGAGAACTAGGACCAGTAAAAAGCTAGGTATCAGCAGAGCCAGGCCTGGAAGGCAGGCTCCCTCTGACTGTGTATGTAGTTGCCAGGCATTGCCTTCATCATCCCTCACCCAAACCCCTTCTATCAATCAAACCATCAATGAGGATTTATTAAACTCTTACTAAGTACCCAGTGCCCAGCCAGAGGGGGTTACAAAAAAGACAAAGATGTATAAAAGCAAAAATAATAGCGGCTCTCAAGAAGCTTATGGTCTCCTGACCTTATTAACAAAGAACAAAGAATGAAACCATAGCTCTTCCCTTGGAGCTTACATTCAGAAGACAAAGAATTGAATCACTGGGAGATAATTATCCTTTCTTCCTGTTGCTCACAAGTCAACCTTTCTGAGTCTCCTTCCCATACCAGCCTTTTCCCCACCTGATACTCATCCCCCACTTCCAGCCCCTCACCTCCGGTTTTCTTTGCACTTGTCTAGATGCCGTCCATTCTTTAAAACTGCAAGCTCCATCTCCTCCAGGAAACCTTAGGTTACAAAGCAACCAACAGGAGGACTATATCTCCATTGTGCATCACAATGGTATGAGGCTTTGTGCTTCACTTTCCCAGTTAGAGCAGGAGACCCTTGAGGGCTGGGAGCAAAGCTTCCCTTTCATCTGTATACTCCATAGCACCAAGCACAGGCTCTAATCACAGTCGTGGCTTCAGACATACTTAGAGGCTGTGTTTTGAGAGGGACAGTAGTAGACTGGAAGTCAGGAAACAAGACTTGGGCCCCAGTTCTGCCAATAAATAGCTTTTTGAGTCCCCTCCCATCTCTGAACCTCAGTTTCCTTTGATTTATAATGAGGGATTTTTTAGATGATATGTAAGAGCCCATCTAATCCTGACATTCCATGTCCTTTGGTCCCTCCCAGCTTCAACACTGGATTTCTGTAATCTAAGGTCCCTCTCAGTTCTGACATGATGACTTCTAAGGGCTCTTTCATAGCTAATTTCATATTCTACGTTCTTGGGTTCCTTCCAGCTTGAATACCCCTGGTCTTATCTTCGACAGTCCACCCTCCCTCTGATGGTTTTTGTTCTTTGGTCTAAGGTCCATTGTATCACTGACATTTCATAGTCTAAAAATCTTTCCCACACTTACCATTCTACATCCTCATGGCCCTTTCAGCTCTGTGCTTCTCTATTCTCAGTTCCCTCCCAATTCTGGTCATATGTTTTGACTACCCTCCTAGCTCTGACATTCTGTGTTCTATATTCTAAGCCAGTCTTAGAATACAGAACATATATCCATCTTTGACATAGTACATTCTAGAATCTAAGAACAATTCCAGATGTGATATTCTCTGGTTCCTGAGGTTGCAGACAGAATCTAACATTACTCAGATTATTATATTAAGCAGTCTAAGGCTGACATTATAATTTCACTCAGCTTGGCTTTTTCCAGAATTCCAAGTGTGTCTGATTTGTGCTCTCAGGTCACAAAAGTATTTTTCCTGGTTCTGCTTTTCAGCCTTACCCATTTGGGATGGCACAGCCCTCCATGGCATTATTTACAGGGAGGAAGGGAGTGCAGTGTGCATGCAATATGGCCAAGCCCTTAATTTACCCGAGGCCATGCAGACAACGAGTGCCCAGGGACCGAGGGAAGCATTGGCTTCTCGGCTGGCCCTGCGCTGCAGGTCTCTTATTCAAAGTGTGGATCTTTATCGTGGGGGCTGTGCTGGGAATGACTGCAGAATGTACAATGGAGATCTGCACTGCAGATAGCAGGAGGGCTCCTGCCTCTCCCTGCCTGCAGAGGCAGAGGCAGCCACAGCAGCAGCTGAGACTGAATCAGGCTCCTCCTAAGGTTTCCTGCCCCTTCTTCCAAGCACCATCTTAGACAGGTGTGCCCCTGTATGTACACATGTGTGCATCAATGAATTGCCTAAAGATTTATTCATCATTGTCATTCTGAGAGTTCAGAGGAACCCAGAGAATGAGGTTCCAAATTTCAGAGATGTTTGTGGGAATACTGTCCTCTCCAGTCTTTGCTGCCAACTAATTTCTAATGCTTCTAGCCCTGCCTTTGCTTTGGAAACCAGGCTCTTCATGTTCATAGAACCAAGTGGCCCTGGGAAGGCAGCAACATTTCTCTCCTTGGCTTGCTATGCTTACAGTAGATGCAGCCTGGAAGACGCATCTCTGTGCTAGAAACTAGATGACTGTTGGCTAGTGGAGGGAATAATGGATGTTTTAGTTAGAAGACCTGGGTTTGAATTTTCCCTGTAGTGCCAACCAACTGTGAAACTTGGGGCAATTCATTTAACCTTTCATTTTCCCCTTTGTGAAAATCATGTGGTCGGAGTCAGTGCTAAAGTCTCTGCCAACTCTGAAATTCCATCATCCTATAATCTACAATAAAGTTCACCTCTCAACAATTGGCTCTACTCATCAAAAAGGAGAACTTCACAGTTCTATGTCACAGTTTCTATGAGAAGCTCTCCTGTTTTTGTTGTTGGTGAACCAGTTAACATGAATTTATTGCTTGCCTCCCAGGAGAAAGGTCATATGTTAGGCATGGTGATTTCAATTGTGTGTTGTAGGATCACAGATTCAGAGATAGAAGAGATTTTAGAGGACACTCAACCATCCAAGGATTATACAGATTAGCAAACTGAGGGCCAAAAGGTAAAAATGACGTAGCAAAAATCACATAGCAAATAAGAGACAGACTTGGAATTTGAACGCAAGTCCTAAGGCTCAAAATCTAGTACCCTTTTCATTAGATGATGGTGCCTTCTGGTGATTAAATAACAATGAGTTTATTTTGAGTTGTATTCCTCTACCTAAATTATAGTTATAACACCTAGAAGTGTTTACACTGATATGCCAACCTTGGAAACTGAAATCTTCCAAATTAAAGCAAGCCATCCAGATGGGGCAAAAAATAAGCAGTCCCCAAGCTTCAGGAAAGAAGCTCAGAGAATTTTTAGCCCAATGAATGAAAGCTTCTGGCCCTTGCCATAATATTTGGATAGGTGGCCTTTGCTTGAAAACACCAGCAATGGTGAACCCACTGGCTCCCTCCCAAGGCCATTCTTAGACATATCTTTTGGTTATAAAGTTCATCCTTCCAAGAAGTCCAAGTCTTTGTATTGATAATTTCCCAATATCTTACCCCACTTACCTCCTGCTCCCCATACACGTACAATAACCTATAACATCCCTGTTCTTCTGTTGAAACCCTGCAAATTCCAGTCCAAAGAAACCTCCTTCAGCTTCATCTGGATATCTGGAGGCCCTTTACCATCCTGATTTCCTACCTCTGGACACTGTCCAGCTTGTTAGTGTCCTACTAAGACATGAACAGAATACAAGATTCCAGATAATGTCTGACCAATACAGGGGATGGTAGAATCACCCCTTCATTCATTCCAGACATTGGGTTTCTTGTAATTCAGTCTAAAAATGAGGGTTGGATTATTAAATAGCCTTATCACTTACAGTGTTGATTCATGGTAAGCTTATGGCAAATACACATACATACAGAGACTTCTTCAGAGAAAAAAAAATATTCTAAAAAAAAAAAAAGAAGAAGAAAGGAGAGGGAAGGGTTCTTTCCTGGTAGAATTCTCCTTAGCTGACAATACCATACTGATCGATTGGGGACAGCCATTAGATAGGAGAGATTTATAGAAGGGATGAGTCCAGTGAGGGGAAAATATGACTGTCTGTAATCAGTGACAAGTATTTACAATGTCTTCTTGCTGAGAGTTCAATCCTCAGCCCTATTGACATTACAGAAAACAGCTTTTCAACCCTGGAGACAGAACACAGAGGTGCTCTGACTTCCCAAAAGCTATTTCCCTGGTGGAAACTGAGGGACATAAGGAATAGACTTCCACATACAAGGATGGGAGATGAGTCCTTTGATATCATGGGAAATAATGTAGGAAAAAGTTCAGGACAGAGCACAAAGAGCCATCCAGTTTTTCAGGCACCATAGGAGATGAAAAAGAACAAAGTATGAGATGATATTGGCCAGATACAGTGAAGTCAGATTGTGGTGGGCCTTGAATGATGTAGTCAGGACTTGTGTGTATTAACTTTGTAAAATATTAAGGAACCATAGAAGGACTTTTAGGGATTGTGGTCTTCCTTGATATTGTTCTCC
This sequence comes from Pseudochirops cupreus, assembly GCA_028627135.1. Classification (NCBI taxonomy): domain Eukaryota; kingdom Metazoa; phylum Chordata; class Mammalia; order Diprotodontia; family Pseudocheiridae; genus Pseudochirops; species Pseudochirops cupreus. The sequence goes on from JAQQSU010001944.1 coordinate 5,951, forward strand.
ATGCCTAGAATCTATTCCAGTTATACTCATTTCTGCCTTTTGATTTCCTATTCATTCCTCAAGACCTTGCTCAAATGAAACTCCCTCTAAGAAACCTTGTCTGATTGCTCTGGGCAAAACTGAGCCTTTTTTTTTTTTCCAATCTCCTACAGCCCACTGAATCAATTTATAGCAATACGTCACCAATTTATAGTAATACAACACCAATCCCTCTCTGACTTAGTTGATTGTCTTTGAAAGTTGCTCTAATCACACAAGTGCATTGCCAGCCAATCTAACAATGAACCTAAATCTCTGAATTTAGTCAGACTCATCTTCATGTGACAGATAATAGAGTCTGTACTTAAGCTTATCCTCAAAGCCTTCCTTCTATTCTTGTCAAACCTCTAAAAGATTGCATTCCATTGGTCATAATTTTGAAGGCCAGAACCATCTCCATAGTTGAGTGGAGGGACAAGTGCTGCACAGAAGAGGCATTATCAATAGATAAGCTTATAACTAGAAAAGAAGGTGGACTGGTCATTTGTCAAGAACACTGGGCAGTCCAGGTGCACCATTGATATCCATGCAATGACAAGAGATATACCTGATAGAACATCCCCAGAATTCTGGGAATAGATATTTGATGGGACATCATGAGCAAGAATTACCTAAAATGTCAAGGCTTGGTTGGACTCCATGCTACAGTATTCAAGGTATACCTCCAACAATGAAGTCATAGATATAGTGAAACAGTGAGTACACTTCCCAAAGCTTTTTGCATATAGTTGGTGTATAATGAAAAGCTGAATAAATGTGTTAAGACACCTAAAAGTACTAGATTGAGATGCTATGGGACTAGCAACATACTACATGGAACCAGGTGTGGATATATGCTCTAGTTGTATACCACTTTCTCCCTGTTTACTCTTATTCACATGGAAGCTGTAATCAAAATAAGAACTCCTTAGAGAGAGCATTCTTATCACTGAGTGCAGAACTTTCATTTGGTTAAATCCCAGAAGAAACATAAGAAATTGTCCAATTCAAGTTTACTCATTGAACAGATGAGGAAACTGAGTCTGAGAGAGAGTAAGGTACTTCCCCAAGGGCACAGAACTAGTAAGTAGCAGAAGCATGATTCAAATCCAGGTCTGGTGCTTCCTCTCCAACCACCCCCTCCACTTAATCCTTCCCTTCTCCCAGATCTACTGGACCTGACCCATCACAAACCTGTTAAAGACTTGGCAACAACAGCAGGAGAATGAATGGTCATTTGCTCCCTAGTTCAGGCCACTTGACTGTACTGCTGAAGTCCTATTGCCCTGCCCTGTACAAAAGAAGCACTAACCTCAGACTCTTACACCCAGAATTCCTCAGGAGATTAGTTTCCAAATAGTTTGTCTGATATCTAATACCTAATTAATCTGTAGATCTATTGCATTATAAACCCAGGAAGCAGTACATAAATGTCAGCTCCTAGGACTATTATTCTTCTTACCTATTTATTTTGCTTGTGACTACCTCAGACAATTCAACTATTCTAGCAATTCACTGATTCCAGCCAAAGGCTTGGAGAATTTTCAAACTGCCAGGATGCATGAACTCAGGGTTAGAAAGGCTCTCAGGGACCCTGGGTCTAAGAGAGTCTACTGTAGAATATCCCTAACAAACAATCATCAAATCTATGCTCACATACTCCCAAAGACAGGGAACTCATTATCTATTGATACAACTCATTCCATCATTAAATTCTTCCTACAAATCTGACCTGATTGCCTTCAAGTACCATGACTAGCAAATGGTTCTATCCTCAGGAACGAAACAGAATAAGCCCAACTTCTCCTTCACAAGACATCCTTTCTGAGTTTGGAAGTAAGCTAGCATGTTCCTCTCCATTCACATTCTCTTCCACATAGAAATCATCCCCAGAACCACCGAGAAATCATTTTCTGACATCTTCTCCAGCCCTCTTATCATTCTGGTTGCCTTCCTTGGAACTCCTCCAGTTTGCCAACGTCCTCTCTAAAATGAGTTGTGAAGAATTGATCATAGCACTCATAGAAACATGGATTCTTAGAGATGGAAGGGGCCCCGCTGGGTGTTGAGCCCTTATTGTAACAGAAAACATATTTCTCTACAACTTTGATGGCAAATGATAATCTAGTCTCCACATAATATCTCTAGTGACAGGGAAATCACCACCTCTCCAAGCAGCCCAATCTACTTTGGGACAGGTTTTTTTGTTTTCTGTTACAGTGAGTTATGGTGAGGCAGTTTTGTAATGGGAAGTTACAGGGAGAAAATTTCCACCCAAAGAGAAAGGCAGAGCATTTGACTGAGAGCCATGGAATTGCATGAGATTGTCCCCAGAGAGACTGTAGAAAGGGAAAAGAAGAAAATCAAGGGGAGATCCCCAGAGGTGGCCTGCAAAAGGAGTTGAAAAGAGAACCAAGAACCAGTGAAGGAGAAGTGAAAAGAATGTGTGTGTGTGGGGGGGAGAGTGTTAGGAGAGGAGAAACAGAAGAAAAAGAAGGAAGGGAGGAAAAGAGGGAGGGAGAGAGGGAAGGAAGGAGAGAGGAAGGAAGGAAGGAAGGAAGGAAGGAAGGAAGGAAAGAAAAGGAAATATGTGTGTGTGTGTGTGTGTGTGACACAAGCCTTGAAGGAAATATAAATCTAATTAGTTCAAAGTAGAGACAATTCATAAGAATTTTGAATTCAGGAAAGGGGGCTAATAAAATATTATTCCCATTTACTCAATGATTTTTAAGGGCAATATTGTATTTGAATTATTGGAGAAATAAGGATTTTATATATTTTATGATTATTAACATCTTATCACTGTCTCTAAAATCTAATGGATATAATTAGGGCTAATAATGACGAGCCATATAAGATTAGTGCAAGTTGTAGGCCTGTTATTTTCTTGTGAAAAACACTGTTAACCAAAAACAGTTGATGGACACAGAGTTTGAGACCTATTATTTTCCAAAATACCCGTGAGGAATTTGGTTGAATTCATTGCAAATATTTCTTTTTTTCGTTCTTAATCATGTATGTCTTACTATCCAAACAATGTTCAAATCCTCCCTCTCCTCCTCCTATTCCTCCTTCACCTCCCCCCTCCTCCTCCATGGGTTGGGACAGAGTTCTCATATAGGCATGTGGCACACATGCTAGCACAAATCACCTGGTCCAGGGGAGGAAGGGAATGAGATGGAGTAGGAAGTAAGCTTTGAGATCCTCAAATTCAATTCCATTTCCTAGACAAGGAACCTAAGAACCAGAAAGGTTGCAACTCACTGTAGCTGACCCTCCCAATAGGCCAGGGATCTGTCATGTCTCAGGGTGGGGAATCCTTTCATCCACACCAAATCCAAGCCCTTCTATACCCCAGTAGATGAGTCTTAGACAGTCAGAGGTCCCCAAGCTCCCAAGCAAGTTCATCTGAGAGAGATTCTGGCCCAGGTGTTCCTGAGTCCTGGCTCAGCTCTCCATACCTTGTTACCCCTCTCTGGGATCAACTATGTCCCCACCCTTCATCCTCCTCCCCCTTAAAAATTGCCTGAAAACCACAGACTCATGGCCTTAATGAGGAGAGAGTGAGATATTGGTCCTGCCTTTACATAATCGCTCTCCAGAGTTCTGCTATTTCAGTTGTTAATAAAACTATTTGCTGGTCTAAATACAGCACAAAAAATGTCTTGAGTGAAACTATAGAAAAGACACTGGAGAATCAAGTCTTTCTCCCTCCAGGAAAGTAATCAATATATCAATCTGATCCTTGTTAATGAGACCCCATCAATAAATTCCATGATCATCCCGAGAGCTCCCCATATTGAATTAATGATTCCTCAGAATCACTTTTCTCCCTAACCAACAGCAGATCCCAGCCTCTCCCCTTCACAGCCCAGCATTTATAGAGGTGAGGAAGCACTTTCACACCCATTATCCCCTTTGAAACACAACAGCCTGGTCTGGGAGCTGTCAGTCCAGGTGAAGAAAGCCCCAGTTCAGACAAGATGAATTTCCTAAGAAAAACAAGGCAAGCTTAGAGAGAATCCTGAAATCATGGCATGTCAGTGATGATGTAGTGGGGGGGGGGGGGGAAAATAACCAAGCTGGGACTCACCTCATGATATAAAATGTAAAATTAAGATTCGAATAGGGCAGGACAGTGCTGGGAGGGGCCTTAGGGCAGGAGTATGTATCTATGTGTATGTGTGAATATACACAATCACAAACATGCACATATAGGCACATAAATATTTGTGTGTATATGCATATAATGTGTGTGATTTAGCTTCACAAGCACCTCCTTACCCATCACCCATTCATCTGATAACTATTTATTCGGTGCTTACAAGGTGTCAGGCATTAAAGGTGAAAAGAACAACAAACAATCTCTGACTTCAGGGGCTTACCTTCTACTTGCAGAAAGTATTTTTTTTTTCAAATGGAAAGTCATCATAGGTCCTGGGAGGTTAGTCCAAATGATAGAAGAGAGGAAAGAGGCTGTTCAAGCATGGGGCACAGCCTGTGCAAATACTTAGAGGTGGCACGCTGAACCCTGCTAACAATTTGGGTGGTTTGCCTGGCACACGGAATACACAATTTAGCAGGGTCTTTTTGGTCAGGATGTGGAGGAGAAAATGGAGGAGGGAAGATGCCTCAGACTCTGGCAACCCTCTGGGATGGTGTTCTGGGAGCAGGACTGACATTTTCTCCATTGGAAGGAGGACTCCAGCCAGAGCTTCTCTGTGCCAGGCCAATGCTTTCTCCATTCCATCCCACTCGCCGGAAATTGGCACACATACATATACAACCACACTGCACACACACACACACACACACACACACACACACACACACACAAACACCCTCCAGGTTCCTCAAAGGTGTGAAAGACATAATCCTGATGCCACTCCCACACTTTCAGGTTTATTCCTTTTTATGTAAACTGGCTGCACACTCCCTGTGAAAGTTTCCCTCTGTCTTCTTTATGGCTGATAAGTGTAATTAATCACCCCTCAGTCCCTCTCCTGATAAGTGACTATCACACATCTCCAGGCAAATCATGTCAGACCTCCATTAAAAGCTGAACAATTGATGAACTTGCTGCCTTTTCTGAGGAGTCAGCAGATTACTTCCCTTACACAGCCCCCAAATGTTTCCCTGGCAGCAAAAATACTGTCCTATGAGGTCCCTTCCCTTAGTCCCAAAGAGCCATTTCTTATGGCAGCAACCCAGTTACATGAGTTATCAGGTTCACTTAATTCAAAGCTGAGCCTCTACTATGGGGCTCAGTGGGATGTGCCCACAGGGCAGAGGCAGGTAGGCCTCCCTGGAACTCATCTCTTTCCCCTGCCACCCAGCTAAGATCTGCCATCTAAAGGGCAAAAACCAAGCTCTCCTCAGAGCATTTCCTCACGTCTTAGATCAGTGGCTCTCTCCAGATCTAGGGGCTCAGGATTTCAGTTTTAAAAGCTGAGACCTTGGTTTCCTGAAAATGAGCAAGTATAACATCATGTGGGCAGCTTCTACAGAGGAAGCTGGGATACAGAGGTCAAACCTTGATTGTGTCACAGTGACTGCCACTGAAGGGGAATTTCCACCAAGGAGTCCCCTAGCTTGAGGATCCATCTTTCCTATTGTTCCAGGATCCATCTCTGGGGCCTCATCATCTCTGCCTTGATAGACTTGATAGGGTCCTCAAAGAATCATAGATGAGAGACCATGTGGGGAGTCAAAAACTGTCAAAATTCCTCAGCCCCAAAGGGGTCAAGAGCTACAAACAATAGTCAGGACAGAGGAGGGTGAAGGGAGAGCTTCAGAAAAGAAGATTTAATAATAAAATCAAGATCCCAACATCATTGCTTCAGTGTTCATCAAGAATGGTAATCATTAGCAATCCAATTTTAGTACCATCTCCCCCACAGGTAGGACTTCTGTGATACTTAAAATACACTCACTTTGACTTGGAAATTTTCATTAAGTATATTATGTTTTTTTAAAAGGAATGTAACAGGTTTTTCTAACGTGCATATTGTTGAAGATGCCTTAATTAGCTCTTCACCTGAGAGATGATTCAGACCGGGGCTAAACTATGAAATAAACATCTAATTAGGAAGACTTATTCAATGGTGTGTCTGACTAGACAGGCAGGGTTATGCAAACCAAAACTCTCGCTCAGTGATGGCTCTTCAGGGGAAAAGACCAAAGGATCCTGTTCCTAGTGGAGGGTCACCAAATCCCCAGCTTGGCTCTCATCTTGCTTGCACTAACATGCGTCTGAAATTCAAGGCTGCAGCTGACAATGTTGAGGCACTGCCTTCCTTTTGATTCAGAGAAGAGTTTTCGATTCTGAATTGTACTAAGGACAAGCATCACCCTTTTGGTTGATCACATGAAAGTAAGTTTTAAAAAAGGTCTTCAGTGAGAACCCTCTGCTCTTAGCAGCAGCCAGCTCATCTCTCTGATTTTCATCATTCCTTAAACACAGATTTCCTGAGAAGTATTAGATATTCAGCCATGCTAGATTTCTAACTGTTTCCTGATCTTGTCCTGTAGACTCCTGCTTTGGTGATTTTGCTTCATGCCTAATATGTGTTCCCTCCCAAACTCTGCCTTTTGGAGGACTTGTCTTTATTCAAGGTCTAGCTCAGGTGCACTTGCTCCAAGAATTTATTTTTTTATTTTTGGTAATTTAGTAGCATTGTGCAGTGGAAAAAAAAATTGGGGTCAGAGGACTTGGGTTCAAATTCTTACCCTGCCCATAAAAAACAGAAAATATTCAGAAAGTCAAAGAAAAATAGTTGCAGAAAAATATCAAGCAGTAAAGCACCAGAGAACAAGAAACGTTGGATAGGTCCAGTAGAGGATAGCAGCCAACAGAGAGTGGAGGGAGGGGGATCAGATGGAGAGATAAACACAGAGAGACAGAAAAAGACAGAGAGAGACAAACAGACCTGACATCATCCCCAAACAATATTGGTGCCCTGGCACCATTTAAAAACAGAGCTGCCACTGTAAGTACAAATAATCTTTGGAAGTTCCCATGAGAGATTTTTATGTTTTTTCATTCTTCCTACTACAAGTGTGTATATTTATGAGAAAATAGGCCCCAGATTCATGGGGGAAATATTCATGCCTACTTTTCTTAGAATATTGCTTTGAATTAATTTGGCACTTTGGCTGACTAGTAAAAGTAAACACACTGGGGCTTGACATGCAAACAAAAGAGTAAACATGACAGGGGCTCATGAACTGTCCTTTTTCCTGTCAAAATAGGATCAGAGCATCTTGACCCAGAGAAGTTTTTTAAAACATTTGTTTTTAAAACTTTGAGTTCCAGATTTTTTTACGTTTTCTCTCCTCACCCACCTCCACTGGGAAGATTAGCAATTCAATGTAGATTGTACATGTGTAGTTATGCAAAACATTTCCATAGTAGTTATATTGTGAAAGACTAACTATATTACCCTCCCTCCTATCCCACCCCCAACTTATACTATTTTCTCCTTTTAGCCTATGCCTCTTCAAAATCTTTACTTCTAACTACTCTCTTCCCCAATCTGCCCTCTCTTCTATCATCCTCCCTCTAATCCCCTTGTCCCCTATTTTCCTGTAGGTTAAGATACCCAATTGAGTGTGTATGTTATTCCCTCCTTAAGCCAAATTCAATGAGAGTAAAGTTGAGCCATTCCCTTTCACCTTCCTTTTCTTCCCCTCCATTATAACAGTTTTCTTTTACCTCTTTTATATGAGATAATTTACCCTAATCTATCTCTCTCTTTCTCCTTCTCCCAATAAATTCCTCTCTCACCTCTTAATTTTATTTTTTAAGATACCATCCCTTCCTTTTCAACTGATCCTATGCCCTCTGTCTATGTATACATATACACACACTGACATGTGTATTATACACACATGTATCCTCCAGTACATACATATATATGTGCATATGTATACACACACACACACACACACACACACACACACACATTTCCTTCAGCTATCTTCATACCAAGAAAATTTTATGAGTTACAATGACCATTTTTCCATGTAGGAATGTAAATAGTTCAACTTTAATAAGTTCCGTATGACTCCTTTTTCCTGTTCACCTTTTCATGCTTCTCTTGCTTCTTGTATATGAAAGTCAAATTTTCTGTTCAGCTGGGGTTTTTTATTCAAGAATGCTTGAATATCCTCTATTTCATTGAATGATCATATTTTGTCCTGAAGCATTATACTCAGTTTTGCTGGGTAGGTGATTCTTGGTTTTCATCCCAGCTCCTTTGACCTCTGGAATATCATATTCCAAGCCCTTCAATTCTTTAATGTAGAAGCCGCTAGGTCTTGTATTATCCTGTGTTTTCACAGTACTCAAATTGTTTCTTCCTGACTGCTTGTGGCATTTTGTTCCTTGACCTGCAAACTCTGGAATTTGGCTATGATATTCCTAGGAGTTTTCTTTTGGGGATTTTTTTAAAGAGGTGCTCGATGAATTCTTTCCATTTCTATTTTGCCCTCTGGTTCTAGAATATCAGGGCAATTTTGCTTGATAATTTCTTTTTTTTTTTAAATTTTATTTTAGTTTGCATCATTCATTTCCACAAGATTTTGAGTTACATATTTTCTCCCCACCTTTCCCCTACCCACCACCCCAAAACAGCCATCCCAGTGTATCCCCCCTCCCTCAGTCTATTCTCTCCTATGTCTTCCCCCCTCACCCCTCTGACTTTTTGGTAGGGCAGGATGGATCTCCCAACCACAGTGCCTGTGTATCTCAAGTTCCAGTTGGATGTAGTTAATAATAATAATAATAATAATAATAATAATAATAATAATTGCATATCTATATACATATATAGATATATATTTTTAACATTTGATTATAGA
>JAQQSU010019440.1:0-10261 GCA_028627135.1 Pseudochirops cupreus
ACTCTCTCTCTCTCTCTCTCTCTCTCTCTCTCTCTCTCTCTCTCTCTCTCTCTCTTTCTCACTCTCTCTCTCTCTCTTTCTCACTCTCTCTCTCTCTCTCTCTTTCTCACTCTCTCTCTCTCTCTCTCTGTCTCTCAGCCAGCTTCAGTCTCCAGGATTCTTCCTTCAAGGGGAGCAAAATTCCAATTCTGTCTGTCTGTCTCTGGAATTCTTGCTTATGTACACACCTCAGCCAATCCCCTTCTTCCACATCAACAGGGGAGTTCATGCCTTCTTAACAGTGGGACAGCTTTTGCACCTTCCACACTTAGCACTTAGGTACTAAGTGCTAAGTATCCTGCTAAACTGATTACTATTACAATTTTCTATGTATTTTCTGAGCCCTACAAAATATTCCAAGTTTGTAACTCCCCAACTATAAGTGAGTTTCATTGTTTTTAATTCTTTTCAGTCATTGGATTTGTGTGAAGGGATACCTCAAATTTTCATTTACATCTCTTTGATGAATAGTTAGATTGAGGATTTTTTCAAGTGACTAACAGTATATGTTGCCTTTTTTAAAAAAATTATCCTTATCCTTTTAACATTTTCAACGTATACATTTGGGAGTCATCTGTATGGAAATGATAATTGAGACCATAGGCATAGGTAAGATCATGGCAGGCTGGGTAAGAGGTAGCAATAGGGAAGCCTGTACCTTAGGAAATCCCTTCCCTATATGTCTAGGGGTCAAGTTATCCCAGACAGGCACCTGGTAACTGAAAGATTCCTTTGCAGGACTTCTCACAAATTTTCTATTCACTAAGAGAAAATGAGATTTCACGTATGCCACGAAGTAGTTTTCATGCTCCATAAACTTCCTACCATAGCTGAAGCCCCAAAGATCGTCCTATAAACCTCACTGCTTAAGTATTGCCTTTATGCTTTTCTAACAAAATAACCCAAGAGATGAAATGTCTAAGGAGTAGTTTTAACCTAAGGACAAATTATTTTTCTCTGAACTATGAAAAATAAGCTCTTTGGCCACTATTAAGTAATAGGAGCATAGAAAATGCAATTTTTATGCCTAAAACAATTCCTGAAATATTTCCTTTGTGTTACAAGAATCAAAAAACAGATTTGCAAATCTTTAATCCTGACCTGGATCTAGCCTTAAAAAACATGAATCAAAGAATCACTGAACCATAAGGATGTAAGAGCTGGAAGGCAACTTAAAGACCCCCCTACACACACTTCTTTTACTTCATTTTACAATGTATAATGTTTATAACTTGCCAACACATGAACGTGTACATGCATTTGGATCTACTATTTCACTGTAGGATGACTTCTCTCTTAGACCAAATCCTGTTATAAGACTAAGGTATTCCCAAGAGTTAATTAAGGTTCCATTTACATTCTTTTGCAACTCATAGTTCAATGGGTTAGCATTCAGCCTGATAATAAATGGCACCCACTGTGAAGGAAGTAATGTTTTTATTCTCAAAAGAAATCAATAACCATATAGACACCTGGGAAAATTTCTTAAGACATTCTCCTCATCATCATCATATATACCTGCTATTTTTCATCTCTTTCCTTTCCTCTTCCTCTTGTTCTCCAGATCTTGTTTGCTTTTGCTCCCTTTATGTGTTGGGCTCACAGGCTGTACCCCATGCCTAGAATGGCAGTAAATAACTCTTGGGAATACTCAAATGTCATAATAATCCTCTTTAACATCAGCTTCTTGGATCCCCTAGCTCCCTTCAAAACTCAGCACAAATGCCACCTCATACGTGAGGCCCTTCTTGATCTCCCTAGTCACTACTGCCTCCCCATCTCCAACACTCACATAACTGTGTGTTTACTTTGTTTACACTTTGTAGTAGTGTCCCTTTTTTTACTAGGGGGTCTACAATATATCACAATGACAAAGTCACCTCTCTTTCTCCCTTCACTGATCTTCACCCAAATACTTTCAGCAGTGTTTCCTTATTCTGGTGCCTGAATTTCTCCTTACAAGTATAACTTCTTAATATACAATACTACCCCAACTCTCCCTTTAAACTATCCTGCTTTTGTTTAATAAGGCATCTCCACCTCCAGTTAGACTAACTAAGACTCACAGAGGACAGGTTGAATAACAAGGTAGAATCCCTGAGTTCAAAGGTATTCTGTGAATCTGTACTTAGCTCATGAAACCCCCACAGGTGCACTTACCTTTTATAATCAACTAGGACACAATTAGATCAAAACAAAGACATTTGCTAAAATAACATATTACATAGAAGAGTAACTACAAAACATTTCCTCCATAAACGTGAAGCTTGTTGTTGTTCAGTTATATCCAACTCTTTGAGACCCTATTTGAGGTTTTCTTGGCAAAGCTGCTAGGCTACAGCGGCTTGCTATTTTCTTCTTCAGCTCATTTTACAGACAAGAATGGAGTCAAACAGTGTTAAGTGACTTGCCCATAGTCACATAGCTAGTAAGTGTCTAAGGTCAGATTTGAACTCACAAAGATAAGTCTTCCTGACTACGTTCCTAGAGTGCTCAGCAGGAAAGTTGGCACAAACTTAAAATACAATGGTAGTAAGACACTTGTACAGGAACACAAGTGGCCAAGGAAACTCACATTTACCATACTGAAGGTCCCTCACTTCCTTTCTCTTCTTATAGTTTCCTCACATAGTTCCCCCTGGACACAGTGTCTTTGGTGATCAGGGAGTTTAGTTGTATTCCTGAGGTTTGTTCTCTGCATCCCAAATGTGGACTGCCAGGGCCAGTTCTCCCTTGAATCCCTAGATGACTCTCTTCTCTACTTCCAGGAGTCACTGTCTTCAGCCTACATTGATAATCACTGTTGGGTGCAATGCTTCCTGCTGGCTGAATACCTCCAAAGCAAGATGTCCTGATTGATGGAGGGAAGAGAAGAGAGAATTCTCCACCTTCTCCTACACTCCATCACTGGCCTTTGGAGCAGGCACAAATAAAGGAAGGCAAAGAGCAATCTCCTTTCAAGAGCTGCATTCTTCTGCCATAGCTGGCTCTCCTCTGGTCTGCCAGAGGTTGCACTCATTGAAGCTATTACCTGCCCTGACTGTCTCCAGAGCTGGTAAGGTAGTTTTTTAAAGGTCATCTGATATGACTGATCTTCAGTCATCCAATGGCAATCTCCCCTTCTCATTCCATCAAACTTAAAGACTTCACACTTTCTAATGAGGGTTGCAAATAATATAAGCCTGCCTTTACACTTCATTTAAAACCTTAACAACTCATCTCTATCATATGCTCTCTTATTTACTATCATCTAAACTGGAAGGGAAAATCAGTTGATCTGGAGTATCCAAAACAACTGCACCCATTACCTTATATTTACTAATATATGTATACGTGCTATTTCCTTTTATATAAATTTTCTGTTTTCAGAAACTATTTTGTTTTGTAACTTTTCCCTTTTATCTCAATGCCTAGCACAATGCCTACCATACAGTGGGTATTTAATAAATGTTTTTTTACTGACCAATCTTATAATTTTAGAGCTAAAATCATCTTGGAGATTATCTAAAAAACTGAGGTCCAGGGAGCTTAATTCACTCACCTAAGATCATCCAGGTCATAAGTGATAGGAGCAGAATTTGAACCTAAGTCTTCTGACTTCAAATACATGGTTCACTCTATAGCCACATGATGTTGCTGGCATAAAGGGCCAGAAATAGTATTGACTCCTAACGGTGAATAGCTAACTAACCTGAAAGGATCTGTCACAACACATATATACTAAGGCACCATTTCTATAAAATTTATAAAATAAATTGCTTTCAGAGTATGAAAAAAGAATAAGCCCATGTGCTTATTCAAGACAACTGGCACCAGTATTCACTATTTAGAACTCCAGAGAAAGAAATGTAGTCAAATTATTGCTTTCTCTAACAAAGTTCACCTTCTGTTTTCTCCCATTCCAAATTTCATTTCCGAGATTTAGCTTAAAACAGTTTGTTATTACTATCCTAATTTCTTTCTTTCAATGACTTTTATCACAACACAAATCGTTGTGGAGTACTGTCTCACAAAAGGTGATATATTAAGGGTAAAAAGTGATGCATTATGGGGGAGAGGAGGAAAGAAGGATGGAAACCACAACTTTCCCTTTCCTAAACCTCTTATAAAAAACATTTGTAAAAGAGGTTTAGGAAAATGGAAAGTAAAAACTTTTCTTCTGACAGCTAAGAGGATCAAGGGATCTTTTCGGAGGAAGCATTTGGGTTAAGGTTTGATGGAAGACAGATATTCTAAAAGGTAGAAAGTAAGGATAAATGCAATCCAGATGTGAAGGACAGCCTGTGCAAAGTAATACACATGGGAGATGACATAGCAAAATCAGAGAATAAATAATAAGTAAGCCATTTTGGCTTAAAATCTAGAATGGATGAAAGAGAATGAAATTAATCTAAAAATAAAAATTTAAATAAATGTTTTAAAAGCAAGAACAGAGCTACAAAGTTTTTTTTTAACCTGGAACAAAGATAGATGGGGGGTAGGGAGATGACCTGAAAATAGTTCAACCATGAATGTAAAGTTAAGTAACTTGCCTAAAGTCACATAGCTGGCAAGTGTCTGGGGTCATATTTGAATTCTAGTCTTCTTAAGTCCAAGTCCAGAACTCTCCACTGCATTCTCTAGGTTCCTGATTTTAAACTATATTATAAAGCAGTAATCATCAGAACAATTTGGCACTGGTTTAAAAAAAATAGGAAAGAAATCAGCAAATTAAATGAGGCAATCAAGATGCAGAAGAAATAGTAGCCTAGTGGGAATCAAATTCAAAAATATAAACTACAGGGAAAGAGTAATCCATTCATCAGAAACTCAAGAAAATTGGAAAGCAGTTTGGCAGAAAATAGGTACAGGCCATCATTTGATACATTACCATAACATGCTTCCAACAGATCAGAAACCAAAATTTTAAAATTCACATCATAATGAAAAAAATTAGAGGAGAATATGAGGAGCCTTTCAGATCTATGGTTGAGGAAAACTCATAAATTAAAGACAATTTCTGTTATATAACATTTAACATTTTTAAACCAACAAAATTAATGCAAATAACCTAAGAGGGGGCAGAGCCAAGATGGTGGTGTAGAAGCAGGAAAACTCTGTGGTTCCCCCCATAACAACCTCAAATACCTATAACATATGACTCTAAACAAATTTTAGAGCTACAGAACCCACAAAGTGACAGAAAGAAACAAATCTCCTGCCCAAGGCAGCCCAGCAGGCAGACAGGAAGGGTTCATCACAGCACACTGGGAGCCAAACACAGCCCCACATGAGTCTGCAGTTTTAGCCCCAGGGCAGCCCCAACCAGCGGCTCCAGGTGATTCCTGGAAAGTAGATCACAAGCAGCAGTGGTGATTTCCAGAATTATCAACCCATAAATGCCAAAGAAAAAGTGAGAGGTCAGTGAAGAACTCTGTTAGAACTGGGGAGGACAGAGGAGTGGATCCAGCCCCTGCCCCCCCCCAAGCTAGAAGTGGTGGAGGTACAGCAGCCCTGCAGCCACCTCCACATAGCTGCTTCAGAGCTCCTGGCCCGTAGATCATAGGGGGCCAAGCAAACATTCAGAGGGTAATCACTCTTGCTTTAACCTACCTGGATCTGGATCATGGTCTTGGGTGGTGGTCCTAAGGTGTTAGACCAGTGAGCCAGAGTTTGTGGAGGCTGCAGAGATGGTACACTTCTAATAGCTCTGACAGCTGTGAAAACCTCAGCAATTTGGGACCAAGCTCTCCCCTCTGGATACAGAGTTCTACTGTGGCAAAGAGCTCAAAAGTCAAGTAATTCAGTAGCAATATGAACAAGCAAAGGAAGCAAGGCAAGCACAGCAATCCAACTTTAGATTCCTTTTTTGGGGACAAAAAGGATCAAAGTATGGAATGGGAGGAAGACAACGAAGTCAGGACTCCTGCACCAAAAGCTTCCAAGAAAAATATGAATTGGTTATAGGCCATGGAGGAGCCCAAGAAGGATTTTGAAAATCAAGTAAGAGAAGTGGAGGAAAAATTGGGAAGAGAAATGAGAATGATGCAAGAAAATCATGAAAAGAGAGTCAACAACCTGACTGAAGAAAATAACACATTAAAAAATAGATTAACACAAATGGCAAAAGAGTTCCAAAAAGCCAATGAGGAAAAGAATGC
Source organism: Pseudochirops cupreus (assembly GCA_028627135.1). NCBI lineage: Eukaryota > Metazoa > Chordata > Mammalia > Diprotodontia > Pseudocheiridae > Pseudochirops > Pseudochirops cupreus. The sequence goes on from JAQQSU010019440.1 coordinate 6,180, forward strand.
CTTAAAAAGCTGAATTTGCCAGATGGAAAAAGAATTTCAAAAGCTCACTGAAGAGAATAACTCCTTCAAAATTAGATTGAAGCAAAGGGAAGCTAATGACATTATGAGAAATCAAGATACTATGAAAGAGATCCAAAAAAATGAAAAAATAGAAGGCAATGTGAAATATCTCATTGCAAATAGCCTAAGAAGAGAAACTGTCAAATAGTAAAAAGAATATTTGTGTCAAAAAAAATTTTTTAATCTAATCTCTAAGTCTGAAATCCAAAATGTAAAGGAAATTGAAACATGTATGACTAAGAGTGATTCCATTGTAGATAAGTGGTCAAGAGACAAGAACATTTTTCAAAAGAATAAGTGCAAATTACCAACAATCATATTTTTAAATGCTTTCAATCATTAATAAGAGAACTACCAATTCAAACATCTCTGAGACTTCATTTCATACCCATCAAATTGGCAAAAAATGATAAAGGATGACAATAGTGGATGTTGAAGGAGCTATGGGAAACCAAACATACTGATACACTATTGGTGGAACAGTGAATTGGTCCAATTTTTCTGGAAAACAGTTTAGAATTATCTGAGGATAGGTCTTAAATTGTTTATACCACCACTGGGCATATGCTCCTAGGAATTCAAAAATAAAAAGAAAGGTGCTATGTGTATATATATGCATATATATATATGTATATGCATATATGTATATATACACAGACATATGTTCATATTAATACTTTTTATAGTAGCAAAATACTAGAAAGTAGTAGCCCATGGATCGAGAAAATATTTGAGAAAAAAAATGTTTAGTGAATGTAAGGCAATTGTAATTTGCCATAATAAATTACAAATATGGGGAATTCAGAAAGACATAGAAAGAATTCTGTAAACCAATGTCAGGAGGGAAAAAAACAGAATCAGGAGAACAGTATACACAATTATTACAATAATGTAAATGATAACACTAAAAGGTAGCTGAAGTCAGATTAATTGAAATGACCAAATTAGTCCTGGAGAGTAAATTACAAAACACTCCTCTCTTTTAAATATGAGGTGAGGCATTAGGAGCATCGAATATTATCCTCAAATTCAATTGTTTTGTTGATCAGTTTGATTTAAACATTTTATTATAATGTAAGTGAGGATTCAATGGGAGGGAGGCATATTGGGAAATTATTGTGGTTAAAAAAAACACATCAATAAAACTTTTAGGAAGAAGTTTTCCTTAAAAAGAAAAAAAACACATTAACTGTTATAGTTCACTTCTCCTCTATTATTTGTCCTCCATCTGGCTTTATCTGCAGATGATATTAAGACAATATGACTTAGCTGGGTTTCATGCCAAGGTCTCTGCAGGCTCATTTTTTTTTCAATTTTGTGAAGTTTCAACTAAATGGAAAAATGCGCCACAGGTTTTCCTTGAAGAGGTAAATAAAGGAGTTAAGAGTTTATTTGATTTTACATCCAAAGATAACAATAAATATAAGTTCATGGGTATATATGGTTATGTTATATTACATGATAAGTATTTACAAAAGACTACCACAAAATTATTGTAGCTTATTTTAAATAGATTATATTTAAATAGAAGGGAATCAATTAGTTACTGATGTGGGATTCAAATCTGAATCATCTGTTTTAGTCAGACTACTGACTTGTTGGAACAAAAATGAAAATCAATATCAAATCAGAAGATTAAAAATCAAAATATATGGTACACAGTGGTATGCAATTGAGGCAATTCCAAACTGACTTATTTAAACAATCTATTTAATGCTTATTGGGTACTGAAAATTGAGAAGTGGATCAAAGCTCATATACTGACACAGGCTATCACATTTTTCTAAAGAAGTTGAGCAGATGTAAATTAATTGCTATTAGAAGAAGAACAAAAGAGTTTTTAACCAGCAAACATTTGATCTATTGGTCAAGTGGAGAGATGTAGTAACCAAAGGTTTCACTGGTTTAAAATATAAATTTGTTTTAAAGTCTTATAGAAAATTGCGTTTGATGATCATGAGCATTATTGCCTTATATAAGAGCAAGAAGCTGTGGAAAGAAAATTTCGTGGAAAGTGGCTAGTCCCTCAACTAAGCAGAGCCATCCAAAGTGCATTTGAGGACTGAACTAGAAGGAGAAGCACAAACAAGACATATGGAAGATATCTGTAGAGATTTTTATAACAAACTCTTTTCAACATCAAGAAGGGTAAAACCACTGTGTTTATATTCTAATGTAAGAGTGTGGGGCAAAGCACCTTTCAGATTTTGCCTTTTCACTTAACCTGACTCAGGTTCAGTTTCCACAGTTGTAAAATGGGAATAATAATGGTATAAGCACCTCACAGAGTTGATATGAGGATCAAATGAGCTAACATATGTAAAGCATTTTACAAAACTTAAAGCTGTATAAATCTTACTCATTATTATAAGAGGTGTGAAACTTTGAATGCCATATCTACATGCGAAAAGGTCAGGAATGAAGTAATTAGCTGGCTACTTGCCCTCTGGGCATATATTACCTTTACACATTTCTTTATCAGTTCATTTACATGGATGAACAGAAGAGACATAGAGTTTTAAAAGTAGGGAATTGCAAGCTCCTGAGCAGTTTGGTCATTATAGGGAAAATAACTGTTACCTGGTTTATGGTCAAACCTGTAGAGATACAAATGTGAAAAGTGTACTGGACAGTAACCATAAATTAGATTGAGATCTCTCACTGAGGGAACAGCACTCTGTATAAGGCTCAGATCTGCCTTCAGACACTGCTGTGACGTTGGGCGAGTCACTTAAACTCTGTTTCCTCAACTTTAAATGAGAAAGATAATAACACCTCCCTCCCAAGTTTGTTGTGAGTATCAAATGAGGTAATATTTATTAAGTAGTTAGCGTTCATACCTGACATATCATAGGTGCTTAATATATGGTTCTTTCTTTCTTTCCACAAATCCTAGGGAGGGTTCCTGCTCTTTCTGCAAGAGCATGGCAGTATCCTCACTAAGGATTTGAGCTAAGTTGAAAGCAAGAAGCAGAAAAGACTATACCCAAGTAGTACCAAGCATTGACTAATCAAATCAAGTCAACATGCATTTATTAAGAGTCCCTACTTTGTGCCAGTTACCGTGCAAATGGTGGGGATACAAAGAAAGGTAAAAACAGTGCTTACCTTCAAAAAACTTGCAGTCTAAAAGGGGAAATGACATAGAAACAGCTATGAACAGACAAGATATATATAGGTTACACTGGAGTTAATCTTAGGAGAAAGGCACTAGCATTAAGGAAGACAGGGAAAGGGTTATTACAGAAGGTGGAATTTTAGCTGAATCTTGAAAGACTCCATGAAAGCCAGGAGGTGGCAATGAGGAGGTACAGTGTTCCAAGGATGGTTGATAACCAGAGAAAACACTCAGAGTCCATAGTCATGAGACAGAATGTCTTGTGCAAGGAACAGCAAGAAGGCCAGAGTCACTGGACTGTAGTGAGTTAAGGGGAATAAAGTATAAGAAAATTGGAAAGTTAGGAAGAGTCCAGATTATTAAGTGCTTAAAGGACATAAGGAGGGTTTTCTATTTTATCCTAGAGAAGTACTGGGGCTTACTGACTGGGAAGTGGAGGATGGCAGGAGAAAGATGGATGGAATATATGTCACATGACCAGACCGCTTCAATAATATAATTTTGATAGCTTATTGGTGGATGAACTAGAATAGAGAGAGACTTCAGGCAGGAAGACCAACCAGGAAGCTATTATAATGCTCCAGGTTTGAAGGAATAAGGATCTCCATCAAAGTGATGGCAATAACAGAGGAGAGAATGTTTTATTGATAGAATTGACAGGATTTGGCAATATGTTGGATGTGAAGCAGGGGTGAGACTGGAGAGTTGAGGAGGACATGGTGTAGGATGGTGGTACTCTTTTTTTTTTAATTTATTTTTTCTTTTATTTTAGTTTACATCATTCATTTCCACAAAATTTTGAGTTACGAATTTTCTCCCCATCTTTCCCCTACCCACCGCCCCAAAACAGCCATCCCAGTGTGCCCCCCCTCCCCCAGTCTATTCTCTCCTATGTCACTTTTTG
>JAQQSU010019441.1:0-10261 GCA_028627135.1 Pseudochirops cupreus
GGTGATCCGGATCCAGGCTGCTCAATGTGAGAGCCCTGGCCTGAGAACAATTGCTCAGTCCCCCTGCTGCCTGCAGGCCGTGGGCGGGAAGCTGCAAAGCTGGGGCGGGTGCCAAACCTCTGCCTTTCCCTTTTCTGCTCTGAAGGCCTTCTGGCCTGACTGCTTATCTCCCCCTTTCAGAAATCCCACTCGCAGCTGCTGCTAATCCACTCACCTGAGAGGCTCCTCTGCTCCTCCTGTCCAGCCGCCCCCGGGACACAGCTGTGGCTTCAGGCCAGGCTGGTGTCGGTTCGCAGTGCTGATATGGTTCCTCGTAGCCGAGCTGACTTTTGTGGGAAGTATCTTTGTGTGTGTTTTCGAGTTCCAGGATTGGTTTAGAGTCCTATTTTATGGGTATTTTGGGGTGGATATGTGAGAGCTGCGATATGTTGCTGCTGCTACACCGCCATCTTGGCTCCGCCCCCTAGAATTGTTTTTATTTGTGTGAAAAAGTAATTTGTAATTGTGTTCACATAATTCCTGAGTTTGTCTTGGCAGACAGATTCACAAATATTTTACATTGACTGAGGTTATTTTAAATAGAATTTATCTTCCACATTTTGCTGCTAGGTTATGTTGATAGGATAGAGAAATGCTAATAACTTATGCGGGTTTATTTTACATCCTGGAACTTTGCTAAAGTTTTTAATTGTTTTAACATGTTTAGTTTATTTTCTAGGGTTTTCTAAGTATAGTATTATATCATCTCCAAAGAGTGATTTTTTTCCTTATTGTCAATTTTTATTCCTTCAATGTATTTTTCTTGTCTTATGGCTTAGCTAGCATTTCTAATATGATATTGAACTTAGTGGTGATAATGGAATCTTTGCTTCACCCTGATCTTGTTGGCAGGGCTTCACATTTATCTCCATTACAGATAATGCTTGATCTTGGATTTAGATAGATGCTACTTATCCTTTTAGAAACGTTCCATTGATTCCTGTGATTTCCAGCATTTTGAATAGAAATGGGTTTAGTATTTTGTTATAAAGAAAACTTTTTTTCTCTATCTATTGATATAATCATTTGATTTTTACTGGTTGTTTTTATTGTTATGTCAGTTATGCTTATAGATTTCCCAATAACCTCATTCCTGGTGTTAAATCCATCTGGTTATAGCATATATGCGTGATACATTGCTGTAAATTACTTGCTAGTATTTAAAATCCTTGAATTGATATTCATTAGGGAAATTGATCTATGTCTTTCTCTGTTTTTGTTCTTTCTGGTGTAGGTATCAAAACCACATTGTCATAAAAGGATTTCTCTTTCTTTACTTACTTTTTCAAATAGTTCAAATAATATAGAGATAAATTGCTCCTTAAAGGTTTGGTACGATTTACTTATAAATCCATTTGGTCTGGGTGATATTTTTACCACATTAAAAGAAAATAAAATCCATACTTTCTTGTTCTCTGCTTTTCTCTGACCCAACTCCTCTGCAATAGTAGAGATTACCTATTCATTTAATTCTTAGATATCCAATATGCAGTTCACCAATTTTCCTGTATGTATTGACTCTTTTAGAGCAAGTATACTATCCCATCCCAAATAAAAAAAAAGTGATGAAAAAAATCCTGATTAAGAGCATAGAATCAATGCAAGTCATTCCTCAATGATAACATTTCTTTTCCCCATAACTACCTGGTAGCTTCCAGAGGTTTCTTTTGTTTCTAACCCCTGCCCCCATCAACTTCTCACTATGATTTCCTGTGTTTTAATGGACATCTCTTTGGACCAGACTTTTTATCATCCTTATAAATAACTTGTATGCTAGTATATTTTTATCCTTTTGCTTACTTTCTTTTGAACTGATGTTAATTCTTGAGAGAGAAATTATTTTTTCAAAATTAATTTATTCTTTGGAAATTTTAGGGAAAAAAATGTTCGTGACTGAGATTTGTTTCTAGTAATACTGAAACTCAGAACAAATTCCAAGGTTGGAGAATGGGATGAAAGGCAGCTTGGCAAAATTTATAGAGTCATATTGAGAGTCATGTTGTCCCTCAGATCATCAGATTCTTCTGATAAAACCTGATCCCAGAGGGCAAAATATATGCAAAGAAAGGGGTGGGGTGCAATAAGGAAAATGAGTGAGAGGGAAATTTCAGAGGAAAGTAGATGCTGGGAAAAGGGTGAGAATGATTCAATTTTCCAGTCCAATGGTTCTGTGATAAGTGATATAGTGAATGTCTTCATGGTAGTGTCCATGGGACTATGTTAGAGGCCAGGGATAGGGAGCGTGCGGCCTTCTAAATCCTTGAGTGCAGCCTTTGGACAGACTCCAAGTTTTAAAGAACAAATCCTTTTATTAAGGGGATTTATTCTGTGAAGTTTGGATTCAAAGGGCTGGTAACTTAAGAACCTAGAAGGTGACATGTGACTTTGGGGCCACAGACTCCCCACCCTTGGTGTAGGCAATTAAAAAAAAAACTTTATGAAAGAGGAGCAGCAGAATTCTGTACATCACAAGGAGGAAGAATGTGTCTGTATACTGGTACCAGCACAAAGTTCTTGTTGCCTCTTCCACAACTATGACTTTCCTTTTGAGTATCAACAAAACACCTATAGTGAAAGATTAAAAAAAAAGTTTCTAATGTAAAGATAAAATTTACTCCTATAAGTCACTGTCAGGAATCTGCTGTTGTGGAATTAAAAGAATTCTGCTTGGATTCAAAAGATCTCGGTTTGAATCGTAGCTCTTGTTTAAGAGTGATATTTATTTATCTTCACCAAGAATATATTCTGTCCCCTAAAAAGGGGTGGTGGTGGTGCTCAATCAATGAATCAATAGGCATTTGTTAAGTACCTCATGTCCAACAGGCTTTGTGTTTGTTATTCAGTCATTTTAGTCATGTCCAACTCTTTGTGACACCATTTGCGATTTTCTTGGAAAACACTCCGAAGGGTTCGCCATTTCCTTCTCCAAACCATCTTACAGACGAGGAAACTGAGGCACACAGAGTTAAGTGACTTGCCCAGTGTCACATAGTTAGTAAGTGTCTGAAGACAGATTTGAAGTTAGGAAGATGAATCTTCCTAACTTCAGGTCTAGTACTCTATCCACGGTGCCACCTAGTGCCCATTTAATAGATACCAGGAAGAGAATACAGATACTGTAAGTTAATCTATTCACAAGAGTCACCATCCTTATCTCAGAACAGATGACGAATAGTAAGGGCATGTTACTAGTTACTGTTATTATTTTTACCATGCTTATCTATAATTTCTCTAACTAGGACAGTACAGAAACAATGAAATCATTATCTCTCCCTCACCCTATATGTACATTTATATGTATCTCTATATACACACATACATATGCTATATTTGTATATACATATATACACACATATACATACACACATACATATACACATGAGTATATTTTTCCCTGTCTCACTAATTTCTCTATTTCAGGTGAGTGAATCACCATCCCTTCTGTCTCCCCATTTCATGACATAGGGGTCAGACTATTCTCTTCACTCCCTCTCATCCCCTGTGTTCCATCATTTCAAAATATTGCAAATCATTCCTCCTAGACATCATCACACCATATACTTCTGTCCAACTTCAATACGACCACTTTAATTTAGGTCTTTCTCACCTTTTTCAGAGACTGTATCAATAGATTGCTAATTGATCTCTTTGCCTGATTTCTTTCCTCTCCAATTCATTCTCCCTACAGCTGCCAAATTGATCTTCCTAGAGTACTGTTAGGACCAAATAATCCCTCTTCTCAAGAAAGGGAAGTGACTCCCTCTTGTCTCAGGGATTTTGATAGACATTTAAAGCCCTTTTCGAGCTGACACCAATATGTGACTCCCCTTCATATACCCTTCCTTTCAGCCAAGCCAGTTTATAATTCCACATATACACAACATGTGATATATTTTCTGTGTGCTTTTATCCAGGATCTACCAAATGATTGTAATATCTTCTTTCTTCACACCTGGCACTGAGCCTGAGGAGCAGGTACGGAATGTGTGACAACTTTTATACTTAAAACCATAGAGATTCCTGGGTTCTCATGAATAACTTCCCAGCAAACTTTCAAATTTAACATTGATCAAAAAGTCCCAGTTTAGCTATAAAAAGCTACATTCTTTGAGCTGACTTTGCCAATTCCAGATGTGAATCAGCATATTTTCTATCCCTTTAAAAATCTGATTATTCATTCCCCAACTCAGTCCAATTATCAGGGAAGGCTGACATCATTTGGTCCATTATTAATGATAATTTGCTCCAGAAAGCCCACCAACACATCCTTCTACCTATTCTGGGGACCAACATTATACATATAAAGTACCCTAGCAAGGTTTCAACAAAAAGTTCAGCTGACTCCAGTATTTGCCTAGATAAAATCATTCATAGAATTACTTTTCATTTATATTATGTTGTATTGCATTGCATAGTATGGTATGGTATCATCTTATGTTATGTAACATAATATCATAATATTATTTCATATTACATGATAAGGCATGGTATTATACAATATGGCATGGCGTGGTATGGTAGAGTATGATGTCCTATCATGGTATAATTACTATTAAATGATAGTATCATATACCATACTACCAATGTGCTGAAAATTTCCCTGTAAATTAATTCAATCATATATGTGAAATACAGCAAGGAATTTCTGTTTTAAAGGACTATAGCAAAAACATTTATGAATTTTTATTACTAACACATTTTTTACCAATAGAAATGGGGATTGTTTGCATGATAGAAAAGAGGATTTTAGATAAAACTCAGCCTTTGCATGGGTAGAGTTTTTATGAATGCACATTATATTTAACAGTGAATTTAGTTGCCAAACAAATCTTTTTTGCCATAACTGATAACACCTATATTTCAAAATGTATCTCTTACCTGCCGACTTTTGATAGCCTATGAGCTCTTCGATCTCCTCTACAGCCCCTCTCCATCCACTGTATTACACTTGCCTGTGTATACATCTGTCTCTCCTCTGTTCACTCCCCAACAGCATTAGTAAAAGTTCATTGAAGGATTCTTACTTTTCTCCCTACATTCCCAGTGTTTAACACAAGTTTTCTACATAAGGCAGGATTAATAAATCTTGCATGAGTTACATTGCAAATTCTCACTCTCCCTTTTTTTTTTACAAACAAGACTGTTCTTTCATATGTACTGGGTTTACCAATCCTTTATAAGTCATTATGCTTGCCACTTTTCTTTTCCTTGCTAAAAATCTTCTGAAGTGCAGCACTCATGCTTCCTTGACTTACAGCCTCAGGCTCAAACCCCTTCCCCATCATCCCACTGTGTGATTACAGAATGTTCTTCGTATATCTTGTAAGTGATAGCACAATCCTGGAGAATTAAGGTGCACAAAGTTCCCCTTGAAATATTTTACCAAAATGATTTCATAGCAATATCAAAAAGTCCTTTTTTCTATCTGTTAAGTCAGAGCCAGATGAAATATGGTTAACACAATGAACAGAGCACTAGACATGTGGTCAGAAAGACCTGAGTTCAAATTCAGCCCTACATATTTATTGGCTGTGGAGCCATAGTCAAGTTATTTACCTCTATGCAATGGTGATAACAAGGAGCAAACAATATAACATATTCAAAGTATTTTTCAAAACTTAAACCCTATAGAAATGCCACCTATGAACATTATCTTCATCATAAATTCATCATCATCATCTAGATCTCCTTATTCTTAGGAAATTTTTAAACCTCTACCAATGCACTGTTTGCCCTTGGCACCTTACAGACATTAACACAAGCCATGGCATTTACCCAACAAAAACTAATTATCAGCAGTGTGAGCTCAAAGCATAATTGACAATCCCTTTTGGCAGAGTTGAGGCTAGTTAGCAAAAATCAGCTCTTGGGGCAGGTGTTTTACAAGAAATGTCATTGCTGATCCTCCCTCCAGGACAAGGACTACTTTGCACTCTAGCATCTGTAAATAGAAGTCATCTGAATGTGTTATAATATATGAGGTCACTTGGAAAAATAATGTAATTCTAGTCCCCAAGGCAAAACCATGACAAAATATACCCTAGATAAACAGTCTGGAGAAGAGGCTGGGGAGAGAATTAGTGCCTTCCAACACTTCACAGACATTCCTACGGCAAAGACTTTGGGACAGAAATACCATCAGCATGTCCCAGCACTAATGTTGCAAATCTTAGTATATTTTGTGGTTAACACAGGATAGGTCACTTCTAAAAGAGGAAGTTAGATGCAATCAGTCTGGGAAAGATCTCAGTTGTTCTAAGATCAGCATGATGAGTGTGGAATCAAAGGATGGGTCCAATTTAAATCACTGATACTTACTGCCTCTGTGACCTCCACCAAGTCATTTTAAGTTTGTAGGCCTAAGTTTCTTCACCTATGAACCAAGGAAATTGTTCCAAGTGGGCCCTTCCCACAACTGAATCTATGATCCCATGAACCTTGGGTGGCCCTGGATGTATAATTTGCTATCCTGCTATTTTAAACATTCATTCTTATTAGCTTATTGTTAGTCTATATTGTCTTACTTTCAGAAAAAAAAAATAGTGCCCTTTAATCTATGGTACCTTGGAGAAAAGTCATGGTCAATCCATCAAAAATATCAATACTTCAAGGGAATGGTGAATGATCAATCCAAAATCACTCGTGTATGATTCCTTTTTTTTTTATATCTTTGTTCATCTTTCCCCGCATATAAAGATATCCAGAAGGCATCTTGAGGTCTTCATCTAGGGCTACTTTTACAACAACAGGGCAACAGTCCAGCAGCCAGGTTTTTCTTCTCTCTCTTCCTTTCTAACATTTCATTACTTCTCCAAGGATTTCTTGTTCTTCTCTTTCCTTGATAAAATGACCATGAAACTTGTAAACCACTAAAGAAAGGAACTAACATCCATGTGTCATATATGGATATTTGTTTCATAGCTTCATAATCACAACATGCCTTTGGAACTATGAAAAAATCCTCTCCTGTGTATTTTCCAGTTATATTGTTCACAAAACACAACCTGAAGTGTGAACTAAATATTCCATAGGCTGGTTCCTGATGCTCCATATGCCTGATGAAACAGTGATGCCTTGACATTTTCCATTGTGGGTGAACAATGTCACATGTGGGCTTCTTTGGACGTTTGACTGGTAGAGAACACCTGAGCAAATGCAATCTAAATGGACTGAGCTTGATTTTCCAGGTTCAATCAGTTCTCCATCAATAGAATCTTGATTTGCTATGATACAAAGAACTTCTATTCCTCTCTTTTATGTATTTTTAAGTTTTATTTTTAAATGTTTATTATTTAATGAAAATCTTCAAGATTTCTAGCTTTTAAAAAGCACACTTAAATTCCTTTTTGACATATTGTAGTAGTCATTGGGAAAGTCAAATGCTTCAAGAATAATTTAAATAAGGACGATTTATTTTTCTTTGTATGTTTCGATGCTTCCCAAATTGGCTGACATGTAGCAAGGACTTGAGAAATATTTATTGTTGGATCAATTGACTTAAGCCAGAATCAGTGGTACCAACAGAAAAGTGGAAAACAATTAAAAAAAAAAACAGTTCCAGGAAGTGGCAATATATTTCTGGGAAAGAGCCTAATTAATCCTCAGAAAACTAAAGAAGACCATCCAAGGAAAGTGGCACCTGGAGGAGTCATGATTGATTCATCTGCAGGGCATTATAGCCTTCTTACAACTAGAAGAACAGTGAGAAGATCATTTAAAAAGTTACTAATTATTACTATAAAGCAAAAAAACCCAACTTGATATGAGCAAGACTACATAAGATTTGTGTATTGAAAATTGGTCAAGACTGTATTTGAACAGATATCAGAATATTTCAGTCCTTCTTTCAAGATCTGGACATATTAATTACACTGTTAAAATGCAACCCACCAAAAATAGTTTTAGGGTTTTGTTTTACTTCAAGAAGGGTCTGAAAATCTCTCCTCTCTTCAGGAATGATAAATTTTGATAAAATTTATTGGTATTTAGGAAGCAAAAATGTTTATGAAACTTTTCTAGGATATAATTTGCATAATTTAAACTTCTTTGAAAACAGATGAGTTAAATAAAATAAGGCTAGATTTGGAAAAGCTGATATTTGTTAAAGATATGTTAAGTTACCAATTTTTGAAATATGTGGTTCTGTGATGAAAAATTAAAGTATAGGATCAACCAAAGACAGAATTAGACAATTACTCTTAATTCTCATGACCTATGAAACCTATCCCAAATGCAATTTTGGGAAAGAAATGAAGCAATTTCATCTGTCTCCATGACCTAAGATTCCAAGAAATTTGGTGAGCTAAAGCCTGATTAACTAAGAAAAGAGAAAGCTAATATATATCACCTAAAATGCTTACTCCCCACCCACACCTTCATCACCCACCATGCTCTGGCAGGATGACACAATATGACCCAGGGGAAAAAATTCCATATCTCTCATTCCTTCAAGAGCACCACTAAAAGCCAAAAGCTGAAGCTTGTTCTGTGTTCAGTCCTTCTTGAACTATAGGTCCTGACTCCTGGGGTCATGAAACATTTGGCCACAATAAAAAGTTCCTGAATACACAACGGCCAAAAAGTAATTCAGTAATCAAACTCACCATGAATCTGAGTTGTTTCTGGCAGCTCTTGACATGTTGCAACTTCACTGCAGCCTTGGTTCTGAACACAAAACATGTTCATTTTGCACTGCGCATGCCCTTAGACCATGCAGTGCCAACTAACTCAATGCCACCTACCCAAAGAAGGTGAAAAGAGGTGAGTGGAAAAAGTTTCAGGGACTCTGGAGCTGTGAGACACTACTCAAATGCAGCACTGCTACTCATCTAGAGAACTGAGAAAAAAAGATTGCTGAGGCGGGATTCCTGAGTGCATGTATATCCACCAAGCCTGAAGCCAAAATGTTCTGGCATGCTGCTGGGGCTAGCCCTGTCCCTTCAGAACTCACTATGAGCAGATATCAAGGCTAGTAAAATGTGATTTCCTTATCAATAAGGTGCAAAGGGCTTCTACTCCACCTCCAAACTATAATTAAAGGGTAAGACATCAGAATTGAGTCATGGGGAAATATAAGGGCAAAAATATATTGACCAAAATTACCACAGATCTCAGGAGGAAGAAACTTCATTTAGAAACTTTGATCACAAACAGATAAACAAACAGGAAAGATGTTCATAACAGAAGGTAGATGGTCTCCAGAATATATGAATAAATATTGAACGACAAGGAAAATGAATCAACACCTGATAAATCAAGCTGACCTTGTAGAATCTGACGAGAGAAGAAAGCTCAGGCAGATATTGCTAAATGGTTTAAATGAGAAATAAAAATTATCAACATGCAATTTAAGACTTTCACAGCAAAATAGGAAAACTTGAATCCATGTTAGCAAACTTCACCAAATATATAACAGATGGGGGGTGGAGCCAAGATGGCGGCATAGCAGCAGCAACATATCGCAGCTCTCACATAGCCACCCCAAAATACCCATAAAATATGACTCTAAACTAATCCTAGAACTCCAAAACACACACAAATATATCTTCCACTAAAGTCAGCTTGGCTATGAGGAACGATATAAGCACTGCGAACTGAAACCAGCCTGGCCTGAAGCCCTGGCTGAGCCCTGGGGGCAGCTGGATGGGAGGAGCAGAGGAGCCTCTCTGGTGAGCAGATTAGTGGCAGCTGCAAGCAGCATTCACAACTAGGTCAGTGGGCTTTGCTGGGGGAGAAAAGTGTCCCCTGAAAATGCCTCCAAGGCAGGAAAGCCAAAGGCAGAGGTTTTGCACCTGCCTCCGCATTGCAGCTTCCGTGCCCACGGCCTGCAGATAGCAGGGGCACTAAGCGATTGTTCAGAGGCCAAGTGCTCTCGTGTTGAGCAGCCTGGATCCGGATTGTGGTCTTGGGCTTTCAGTCCTGGAGTCTTCATTATCCAGTGAGCTGGAAGTAAGTAGGAAGGGACCCAGCATCTTCCTGAGAGCTACAGCAGCCGGGAGGACCCCAGCAATTCGGGACAGAGCTTTCCCTTCTGGAAGCAGAGCCCCACAGAGATTTAACAAAAAAAAATCACAGACTGAACAACCATGAGTAAGAATAAGCATAAGAAGCAAAGTAAGAACAGAACCCAAACCCTAGAATCCTTCTTTGGGGAAAAGAAGGAACATGGCAAAGAGAGGGAGGAGGAGAGTGCAGCCAGAGCACCCCCACCAGGGGCCTCCAA
>JAQQSU010019442.1:0-10261 GCA_028627135.1 Pseudochirops cupreus
CAACCTGTACTTCCCTTCATCATCCCCCCCTCTCATCCATTTCCCCCCTACTCTCCTGTAGGGTAAGATAACCTGTTTAGTGTGTATGTCATTCCCTCCCTAAGACAAGTTCAATGAGAGTAAGGTTGATACATTCTCTTTTGCCTTCCTATATTTCCCCTTTATTGTAACAGTTATCCCTTGCCTCTTCTTTATGAGATAATTCACTCTATTCTGTCACTCCCCATCTCCTCTCATTATATTCCTCTATCATCTCTCAATTTCTCCTTTTAAGTATCATCCTTTCCTATTCAATTGATCCTGCGCCCTCTGTCTATGTATACCTGGACACACATATACGCACACTCACATATGTATTCATATGCCCATATTCCCTCCTATATAGACGTATGTATGTATGTATATATACATATATACCTATATACATACATATATACATAAATACACACACATATATAAATATACACACACATTTATATTCTCTTCACCTATCCTCATACTGAGAAAAGTTTCCTAAGTTATAATTATCATTTTTCCATGTAGGAATGTAAATAGTTAAACTTTGATAAGTTCCTTATGATTTTTTTGCCTGTTAACATTCTCATGCTTCTCTTGCTTCTCGTATCTGAACGTCAAATTTTCTTTTTAACTCTGATTTTTTAACCAAGAAAGCTTGAAAATCCTATATTTCAATGAATGACCATATTTTCCCCTGAAACATTATACTCAGTTTTGCTGGGTAGGTGATTCTTGATTTTAATCCTAGCTCCTTTGATCTCTGGAAAATCATATTCTAAGCCCTTTGAACCTTCAATGAAGAAGTTGCCAGATCCTATTTTATTCTGATTGTGTTTCCACAATATTCAAATTGTTTCTTCTTGGCTGCTTGTAATATTTTCTCCTTGATCTGGGAATTCTGGAACCTTCCTATAATACTTCTAGGAATTTTCTTTTGGGGATCTTTTTCAAGAGGTGATTGGTGAATTCTTTCATTTTCGATTTTGTTGTCTGGTTCTAAAATATCAGGGCAATTTTCCTTGAGAATTTCTTGAAGGATGAGTTCCAGGTTCTTTTTTTTGGTCATGGCTTTCAGGTAGTCCAATAATTTTTAAATTGTGTCTCCTGGATTTATTTTCAAGGTCAGTGTTTTTTTTTCAATGAGATATTTCACATCGCTTCTATTTTTTTCATTTATTTGGATCTGTTTAATAGTATCTTGATTTCTCATAGTCATTAGCTTCCATTTTCTCCAATCTAATTCTGAAAGAATTATTCTCTTCAGTGAGCTTTTGAGATTCTTTTTCCATTTGGCAAATTTGGCTTTTTAAGGCATTCTTCTCATTGGCTTTTTGAGCCTCCTTTGCTATTTGAATTAGTCTATTTTTAAGTTGTTATTTTCTTAAATCAGGCTGTAGACTCTCTTTTCATGATTTTCTTGAATCATTCTCATCTCTCTTCCCAATTTTCCTCCACTTCTCTTATTTGGTCTTCAAAATCCTTCTTAAGCTCCTCTATGGCATGTAACCTGTTATTATTTTTCTTGGAAGATTTTGGTGCAGGAGTTCTGACTGTATTGTCTTCCTCCCATTCCATGCTTTGATCCTTTTTGTCCCCCAAAAAGGAATCTAAAGTTGGATTGCTGAGCTTGCTTTGCTTCCTTTGCTTGCTCATGTTGCCACTCATTTACTTGACTTTTGAGCTTTTTGCCACAGTAGAACTCTGCTTCCAGACAGGAGAGCTTTGTCCCAAATTGCTGGGGTTTTCACAGCTGCCAGAGCTATTAGTTGGATGCCCTCTCTGAAGCCTCCACAGACTCTGGTACCTGGTCACACACCCTGGGACCTCCCCCCAAGACAGTGATCCAGATCCAAGCAGGTTAAAACAAGAGCAATTATCCTTCATGATGGTCTCTTTGTCCCTCTACAATCTACAGGCCAGGAGCTCTGAAGCAGCCACTTGGAAGTAGCTGCACAGCCACCACACCTCAGCTGCTTCTCCCTTCCAGGGGCAGGGGCTGGACTGCACTCTTGGTTCCCCTGTTCTCAAAGTTCACACTGAGCTTTTACATTGTCTTTGACATTTATGGGTTGATAATTCTGGAAATGGCTACAGCTGCTGGTTATCCACTCTCCTGAAGTCCCTCCAGCCACAGCTGGTCGGGGCTACCCACAGACTCATGTGGGGCTGGGCTTGGCTCCCAGTGTGCTGCAATGGACCCTTCCTCTCCACCTGCTGGGCTGCCTTCAGCAGGAGATTTGTTTCTCTCTCTCACTTTGTGGGTTTTGTAGCTCTAAAGTTTATTTAGAGTCATATTTTATAGGTATTTGAGGTGATTATAGGGGGAGTTCTTGGAGTTTTCCTATGTCTACACTGCCATCTTGGCTCCACTCTTAGGTAAAATTTGAACTCAGATTTTTCTGACTTTAGATCTAATCTAGGTCCATTCAAATATTATTCACATCAAATATGGAAAGTGCCATTTTTTTCAAAATCATATCAAATAAGTGATTGAAATGTGAAATTCCCTTACAGATTATAATAAGCAATGTTGAAGGTGCATTTATGTTTTCAAGGTAGAATCTTCAAGAAGTAAGGAAAAGGAAATTAAGAAGTTATAGAAAATGGTATTTTATTTTGTTTTCTTTTTGTCTGTTGAGATGAGATTAACCAGATTTTTTTTTGAAATTATGAACTTATCTAGAATTAGAAAACTATGATTAAAAATAGAAGAAACTGCTAGTAAAGAAGATTGTGATACTTTAAAATACAAATGTACTAAAGATTAAAATGGAAATGAAGAAAATTAGAGCTATATTACTTTGGGACTTCTCTGACATTTCTGCCATAACCAAGGAAACTAATTATTGGGAAACCTCATCATCCTTCAAGATCTCATCAATCCTGGTACTTTGTGCCATTGTCACCCTCTATTTCTTGCTGCCCACTGCACATGGGCCATCTCATGGGAAGGCGTGGATAGTAATAAATGTGCACAAGGTGGAAAATGCAAACAAGTTGCAAGCAAATTCATTTATTCATCTGAGTGTCACGAATTATATAGGCAAAGCATATATTGTTTTATGGCCATTCTCATGGGATATTTCCCCATAGCTTAAGTGACTACATGACTCCTAGCATGGTGGTCAAAGTTCAGGAGGATGGGTGATATAAATTCTGTGGGTAAACACAAAGGCAAGATCCATATCTTAATCAAGGAAAGCACAAGGAATCAGATGGCGAGCCAACAATTCTGAGAAGATTGAGCGTGAAAAGAAAGAACAGACCAAGAGCAAAATTCTGGCCTGGATTTTCTTAAATGGACTCTCCCAGAGCTGGCCCTGGACAGTTTCTCTAATTAAAGGGTAGAACTATGAACTCCAAAAACTCCATTTCTTACCTGGATGCATTACTTTGTCACTTCTCTGATTTTTGTATGATACACTTGCATTGGGTAACTTCCTTGGTTTCCTGTGCCAACTCACAACTTTTTAGCTTCCCTTTGTGTATTTTTCTCCCTCATCAAATTGTAAGCTCCTGGAAGGCAGGGAATATCTTTTTTTGTTTTGGCCCCAAGTGCTTAGCACAGTTTCTGACACATAGTAGGTGCTTAATAAATGTTTGGTGATTGATTGAACTAGTTTCTAGAAAATGAAAAATACTTGTGTTTTTTTTTAAACAACAATAGACTCATGAGATAGTATAAAAGTTTCAAAGTCTATGAGACTTAGGTTAGAGAAAAGCTCTATTACCAAATAATTGAGAATAGAGGAGGAATTACTATATACGATCAATGGAATAGAGATTAATTATGTCATTACCAAAAAGTTTCATGCTGACTTTAAATAATGTTTCCCAATAGAACTATTAGAAAGAATAAACTACTGAGATAAAGGAAAATGATGGAAATTCCTACTAAGGAAAAAATGTAAGAAAACAGGATCTAGTGAAGTTTAAAGGTAGATGATTAATCTACACCCAGTGTTATGCTTTCACATCTGGGGAAAGGCAATTTATTAGAAGCATTGCTAATCATTCCAGTGAAAGATTTTAATTAAAACATATTAAGATCAATTGGCATTG
This sequence comes from Pseudochirops cupreus, assembly GCA_028627135.1. Classification (NCBI taxonomy): domain Eukaryota; kingdom Metazoa; phylum Chordata; class Mammalia; order Diprotodontia; family Pseudocheiridae; genus Pseudochirops; species Pseudochirops cupreus. Next base: position 4,081 of record JAQQSU010019442.1, read on the forward strand.
GAATCTGGCATTAAAAACAACCAATTCCAAATCCCACATCACACTAGGTGTGCAACTGTGGCAAGTAATTTGATCTCTGTCATCCTTAGTTTTCTTACCTATAAAATATCTGCAACACCTACCTTACTGATTTATTATGAAAATACAAACATATAGTATGTATAAAGTACTATATTACCTAGTGTCATTATTAAGTCCTTTGAACTTAGAAAAGTATCCTAAAACTCATGTCACCTTCTAATTTTTTTTGAATAAAGGCATTTATATTTTATATCAAACTAATTTGGTCATATATATCTAAACCTGAGCTCATCTCTTATAAGATCATGATTTTTAAATAACATTCCTGAGAGAACCACTTGAATACTCTATTGATCCATGTGTAACAGGGATAAAATGAAAATGAAATATCTGCCTCCTTGCAGCCAGAGTTAATTGCCTTGAAGCATAATTCTGCTTCCTTAGGAAACCAGAAATTGGAAAATCAGAAATTATCTCTCAACGTCTAGTGGTGAGGGAAACATAACTTAGTTGGAACTCAATTGCCTTAAAAACACATTTGCTTTCTGCAATTTGTTTTTCCTGTGTTAAGTCCTTAAGTGGCAAAGTCCAATAATGATTCCCACCCAACAGACACTTCCTCCCAAGCCACCCTCTTTAGTACAGAATAACTCTTTTCAAACATGGTTCTTTGTTCAATGATCTAGTGTAAGGAGTGGGCAAATTATTTCCTCTTTACAGATACTCCAATACTCTTTCTCTACCATCACCACTCGGCAAACTCTCCTTCCTTTGTAATCACACCTTTTGATCATAACACACTATACAGATGTGGTTTATGGAGATGTATTGTACAATCATTATCTTTTTTCAGTTAATTTAGCCCTTGGCTCATAGTCTACCTCTCCACCTAACTAATTTCCTTATACTTGGGAAATTCAGTATAAATATGTGTCCCCTCATCTCTTTGGCCTCTCAATTCATCAACTTTCTGTATTAAATATGAGTTAAAATTATTTATTAAATGTTTATTGTGCGTCAGGCACTGTGCTACAGGTTAGGTAACAAATACAATAAAAGAGTAGTCCTAACACTAAAGAAGTTTACATTCTCTTAGGGGAGACAACATGAACATACAACCCCTATTCTAAAAAACGTTACAAAGGAAGAAAGAAAACGTTTTTTATTGATTTTTATAGTCTCAAAGTATTATTCTCTATAGCTTCCCTCATTCATAGCCAAACTTAGTCATTCAGTGTCAACACTTCCTCACCTCTCACTCACCTATCAACCCCCTTGCTATCTGATTTCTAGTCTCATGAATCAACTGAAATTATTCTATGGAAATGTGCCAGTGTTTTTAAACTATTTTTATTGATATCAACAACAAATGATTTCTTAAACTGGTAAATAGATTGGCCTTAGGAGTGGAGATTGATTGTACTAAAGGCAGAGGACAAAATAAAGCCTTCTTACTCAGATATAATCTGACTCCTAATGTGTATCATTGTGTCTTCTATAAATGGAAATTTAGGGGGAAAATTTTCCTAAAAAATTGGGAAAACATAATTTCCTAGTAATTGAAACAAAGGGGAAAAAAGAAGGAAGAAACAAAGAAAGGAAGGAAGGAAGGAAGAAAGGAAGGAAGGAAAAAGGGATAGAGGGAGAGGGAGGGAGGGAAGAACAAAAAAATGGATAAATGATAGAGAAAGCTCTACAAAAGCACTAAAACTGAACAAAATTGAGGAGAGAGATCAAATGTTATTTTCCATACATTGTACCTCCTATTAACGATAAGGAAGAAGAAAGAGGAAAAAATGTACTAGCCTTAAATGAGACTATATAATTAAGCATATACTGGAAAGGAAAGGGGAAAAAAAAGGAAGGAGGAGGAAAAACTAAATGCAAACTTATTTTAAATGTTGCTACAGAAGAATGCTAATTAAAAAATAGGTTATAGGGTCACAAAGAACCACATGATTATGTGGACAAGGAAAGGTAAGACTCATGATGAGGGGCAGGATCAAATAAAAATATATAATGGACAACTATAACTCATTCTTTTTGGCTTAAGTTTGAAATTGGAATTAAATGGCACATTTATAAGCCATTCAACAATTAACAAAAGGAGTGTTACTCAGCAATAACATTAAATGGATATTCAATAAGGATACTGAAATACTTAGCTTGACTAGGCATTGCTTACCTTTCCTCTATATGTTAATGGGTCTGGTCAGCAGGATTAGGTGAGTGCCATGACTTGCATGATCTTGAGAAAACTTCCTTATTGGAAAGGTCTAGATTTCATGTCAGAGGATCTTTTTATACTTTTAGATGACTAGATAATATGACAAGAGACCACCAGAAACTAATTTAATGAACGGAGGAATGAGAAATTCATTCGTTAGAGGTCCCAACTGTAGATATTAACAATTGTAAGTAAGTTCAAGGATTGCTTGAGTGAAAAGTATGTTGATGAGGGATATAGAACATGAAACTAGCATTGAGGCAGATTAAGAAAAAAATACTAATCATAGGGAAAATTGCAGACTTAAGGATAGAGATAAAAATCAATATAAAAGGTGAATGGAATAAAATATAGGCATTAAATTTGAATGAAATAAAAAATAAAGGAAAAAAGCAGAATGGGTGAGAAAATAAAATCCAATCATTTTGTGCATTCAACAAACATCTGAAAATAGGCCTAAACATGAAACAAGGATGGAACAAAGTTCACAATTGGTTATTTCCCCCAAAAGAGGAAGAGTTGGAATCATTCTATCAAATAAAGCAAGGGAGAAAATCATAAGGTTAAGAGAAATAAACAGGCAATTAAAGTGTATTTAAGGTATCAAAGTCAATGAAACAATATCTATTCTAAACATATATGCAACAACTACCATAGCATCTAATGTTATAAATAAAATACTAGTGGAATTTCCAAAATACTTAGGCAGTAATAGTAACTATAAAAGATTTTAGTATTTTCTCAGAAATGGGTGAACGTAAGAGAAAGACAAATAAAAAACTATAGAACTGAAGAGCCTGTTAAAGATAGATTTGAAAGGATTATAGCAACTTCCAATATGCAATTGAAAATAATAAATTAGAAAATCAACAAAAGCATATAGCTAAAATGAGTACAAAAGAAATACGTCTTGTAAATTGGAGTCAAACAAGTACACAGTAACACAGGAGAACTATGAGTACAAAAACTAAAAGCTGGTTCCTTAACAAGATGAATGAAATTGATAACATTCAGCTAATTTGATCACAAAGAGAGAAAAATTGAAATAGTTTTCAAATGACCAAGATGAATTCATGAGAGAGGAAATTAAAAGAAAATATTATTGGAGCCCGTCGTAAAAATATATTCCAACAAAATCAAGAACTTACAGGAAAAGAATACTTATTCACAGAAATATAAATTATCCAAATTTTACAAATATTTGAAACAACCCAATTTCTTACATTGAAACTGAACAAGTAATAATGGGAGAATAAAAAAAAAAAAGGAACCCTGGATCAGAACCATTTGTAGAAGAATTACATAAATCACTTAATGAGCAACTAGTAATTATGATACACAAATTATTCTCAGTAATTAACAGAAACACTCTATCAAAATATCTTTTCTATGAGACAAATATGGTCCTAATTCCTACTCTTAATAGACATAAAACAGAGAAGAGAGCTCTAGATCAGGTGTCAAATACCCCCTACCACTATACCTACAATGCTGTTAAGAATTGGACTAAAGATTAAAATGCAATTATATAATTTGTTTTTAAAAATAAGTTGATAATACAATAAAACACAGATAACATGAATTTGTCTTTTTTTCAAAATCAATGTATGCCCTGCAGGCATCAAAGTTTAATGGGTCCTATTTCTACATGAGTTTGACCCCATTCATGGCTCTAGATCATTATCACTAACCTATATTGACACAATCTTTTAAAATGTAATCCTAACCAAAAGAGTAGTGCAATAACACCAAAATGTCTTGGACTATGATCAAGATGTATTTCTACTTGAGATGGAAGAAAGTTTCAAAAATCTCATTTGTAGAAATACAGAGACAGAATATGAGCTCCTTGAGGTCAGAGGTTGCTTCAGTTTATTGTTGTTTTGTCCATAGTAAAACATAGTATATTTTGGCCATAGCATAACATAGTACATTGCTCATACTTAATAGATATTTCTTAAACTGTTCACAGAAATGGCTTTTAACATAGCTTTGAGAAGGAAACATGACTTTAAAGAGGGTAGAGCGAGTACTAGACTGAAGGACATTCATCTTTGTAGAAAATTACAACAAATTCAAATATCCAATACAAAACCAAAAGAAATTAAATTATTCCTAATGTGTTTTGTTTATAAACAGTGAAACATATCACAAAATGGCCCCCAATTTATTTTGTAAAGAGTGATAATGTAGTTATAAGGTTTTATATGAAATATATTTCTAAATGTAAAATCAAACTAGTAATTCTGCTTACACACATATATTTACATATGTTAATTACAATGTCTTATAAGTATTAAATATAAGTTGAGCTATGAAAGTTTGGTCCATATAGACATTTTTAGTGACATTAATATAATGAATTGCAATTTTTTATGTGAGAAAAATAAAGATTAAAGTTGGTGTGTTATATTCACCAAACAATATTTAAATCAAGTCATGGGGGTAATTTTTTAATGCATGAACTTTTACTAATGTAAATACTGTTCTAATTAGGTGACATGAAGTGAAGGTAGTGAAGAAGGTGGGGCAGAAGGGTAATATACTAAATAGATTATTGTTAAGATAGAAAAACCAGATGTAAATTGCTGTCAGTGCTACAAGGAGAAAAGACTGACCTGGTTTTCCACACTGTTACTGTGTCCTTCATGAGTTATCAGTTATGATGTTACACTCTGTAAGTTGTCAGAAAAGATAGTGTGAAGTGAGTTCCAGTTAGATATCTATTCCAACAGACAGAAATTAAATTCAAGATTTCTAGTATGTAACAAAACAGGCTACTTAGATATATTGGAACTAAGTAGGTCAGAGTGATTTCTTAATGTTTTGTCTTCCTAGGGAAATGAAAGCACTCATTTCCATTTTTGTAGAGGTATTTAAAGGACAGCTAGCATCCTTGAATGTCAGTACAATCAATGAGTGCTCCATGTAGTGAAGCATTACCTGTTTCTTTTGAGAAAGTGATATGGTAAGTAAATGAAACTTCAATTTTTTTTTTACTATAGTCTTAAAATTTGGGGATTATACTCTTAGGTATATTTTCACTTGAGCCTTTGTAATCCTTCAGGATCTTTTGAAAGTCAAATGATCCATCAATATTTGATCACTGGATTTAGCTATGATTAAATTTAGGCATTTCTCATTGTTTCTATTCAGCTTTTATAAATAGATTGAATGATAAGAGTACTCCCCAAACTAATGTAATCTTTGACTGCATTAAGAGAGTCTCAAAACCTATAACATGAAAGCCCATAGTCTTGTGGTACTCTGTTCTGACTGGACCACATCTAGAGTTTGTCTTCAGTTTTGAGTGCTACATTTTTTTTCACACAAATGAAGACAGATCTAGCCAATTAGGAAAATATTATTTTTTCATGGGTAGGCTTTGTCAATATGAAAATTACAATCCTAACTAATTTATTTATTTAGAGTCATACCAATGAAATTACTAAAGAATTATTTTATAGAGCTAGAAAAAAATAACATGTATATAGAGGAACAAAAGGTCCAGAAATTCAAGGGAATCAAAGAAAAGAATATGAAGGAAAATGTCTTACCAGCACCAGATTTCAAGTTGTATTATAAAGTCTAAGCATAAAAATAATCTGGTACTGGCTAAGAAATAAAGTGGTGAATCAGTGGGATATATTAAGTAAAAACTATATTATAGTAGAAGACCATAATAATCCAGTGTTTGATAAACCCAAATATTCAAGCTTTTGGAACAAGAATTTTCTATTTGACAAAAATTGCAGGGAAAATTAGAAAGCAGTTTTGCAAAAACTAGGAATAGATCAACATTCATACTATATATCAAGATAAAGTCAAAATGAATATATAATTTATGAGTATATCATAAGCAAATTAGGGGAACATGGAATTTTTTCCTGTTAGATCTATGGGTAGAGGATGAGTTTATGAACAAACAAGAAA
>JAQQSU010019443.1:0-10261 GCA_028627135.1 Pseudochirops cupreus
TGTGAATATTATAATGTTTTGAATGTTTGTCTTGATTTGTAATGGAATAAACAGAGTGTTCACTCTATTTTGTAATCTGAACTCTAAAAGCTGTTCACAGTAGCATTCCTTTGGGAATCTGCTGGTGCATGGCGTTACATCCCTTCTCTGTATTCAGTCACAACCCTGGTTCAGATCTCATCCTCTGTCATCTGGGCTATTGTAATAGTCTTCTGATCAGTTCCCTGCTTCAAGTGTGTTTCCATTCCAATTCATCTTCCATTCAGTTGCCAAGGTGATTTTTTAAAAAGCATAGGTCTAGTCATATCACCTATACATAAAAGCTTGGAGAAAATCTGAAGCCTTCAGAGAACAAGATTCTTCATGTGCCTCACCATCTGCTGACCTGCAATTAGCACACTCACCTTGATTTAAGGAAACTCTCTGACTTAAAACCTTGTTTATAATCTACTGTATCATGTTAGTACATCCTTGTGAATGACTTGGAGCTTTTGACTATGATTCTGGCTAAATCCTGGTGGAAATTGGTACTTATAAGGAACTATCTACTGAAGACTCTAAAGAAGGAACTATTTTTGGCCTTAAAAACTTTCCAGCATTTAGTTATACAAGTTATAAATGCACGCTAATATGCATCTAGATCTTGACTTAATATAATTATGTTTGTGACATTTGGTGACAAGTAAATTGGGTCAAATATATTATGCTACTATATACTGAATCTATTATAGCCTACTGAAGCAGTAACTTTATATTATTTTCTTTTCATTTCTGCTCCTCTTTTTTGTTCTCATTTTTATTATATTATTAAAGTTAACAGGGAAAAGTATTGTTCACCTGTAATTTGGCTTTAAAAATTATACTATTTTGTTAAATTTTTAATTTAATTTAATTACCCTCTACTTTCTCAGATTAATTTTCCTTTCTCTTATAGTTTTCATAAGAGCACTCAGGATTGAATCAATACTTTTGTTTTTCATTCTCCACTTAAATTTTACTCCAGTGCCTCATGCTGGAATGAGGTGAACCCTCAGTTCTTGAAACTCCATCTGTGAAGCTCAGTATCTGAAAGATTCTATCATTATTGACCAAATGACAAACTATTCTTTCTGGAATAGCCTAGTTAATATCAAAATGGTCTAGACTAGAGAAATAAACTAAATTCAAGTTTAGGATCTGCCAGTGCCCTGAGAAAGAGAAGAGGTTTTTATGAGATTGCCCACATGGATAAAATATTTTGTGGCAATTCATAGAAATGTTTAACAAGACATGGAAGAGTGATGATTTATATCAATTCATGGATCTTTTACACTGAATCATAAGAAATTTCAGATAAATTGAATTCAATAAACATTAAGCACTGGTACTATGTACTATGTACTATGTACAAGATGCTCTACTAGGCACTGGAGATGCAAAGAAAGAAGACAACATAATCTCTGTCTTCAAGGAGCTTACTTTATGTAACGGGAGGTATGATGTGTAAATATCATATAAACAACATATATGAATGAATGATAAATATACAAAGCATAAGAAATACACCTTTTGCATTTTATGAGTCCTTTTTCTTTAATAACTTGGGCATGTTACTTTTTACACTCTAAAATTAAAATGGAGCACAGCTAATGAATTTTTATTATTCCAACATTAAATATAAGCAAAACATAAAATAATAGAATAATAAGCCTATTTTTCCTTTTTAAAACATTGAAAAAATATAAAAATCATGTTTCAATGTATTAAAAAGTGGTTTTAAAAGCATCATATACTACAGGGAGGGACCCTGTATTGTCTCACTCTATCCCTGCTCAACTGAAGAAGGATTAGACTTACTCTGGTTTGCCCCAGAGGGCAAACTACTGGTCCTAACCAGCCAGTGGAAGCAGAGGGGAGGCAGCTCAATATTTAAAACCAAAACAAAATTTCCTAATGATTGGAAAAGTTCAAAGATGAAATAGGTTGCCTTAGGTCACAGGAAATTTTCAGTCACAGGAGGTTTGCAGGCAGAAACTCAGCAAAAACTCCAGGGGAAGAGCATCGAGAGGGGTCATATGGAGAGGAGAGCAAGGGTTCAACTGGATCCCATTCAGTAAGCCTACTATGAGCAGGGCATTGTCCTATATATTGGTATTAGAGAAATAAACAGAAAACCAGTCCCTGACCTCAAGGATCTTATATTCCATATGTACACACAACAAGATAAGTAGGAAAAAGAATGTAGTGTGTATTGGGGATGGGAAGTTAAGGCTTAAAGAGATATTGGTGAAAAGACACTACTTTTCAGAAATGGGGGGCAATCTACAAAAAGGCAGAGGTGAGAGAAGGAATGCCAACTTCTAAGAAGAGCAAGTTGGGGTCAGTTTGGATGGAAGAGATCTCAGCATCTGTCCAAACCAAACCAGATTCAATGGTAAAAATCACAAATTAGAAATAAGGTTTTGGTTGGCTTCAGTTTGTTTCATGTATATTTTGTGTATACTCTTGACATTGTTTCCTTCATTAGAAAGGCTTTTTTTCTTTTTTTTTTTTCTGGGGAAATTATCTCAGAAAGGAAATTGAACAGAAGTCTATTGAGAGAGAGGCTCTTTTTAAAATCTATATGTTTCATCAAAATGAAATATACACAAGTAACAGAAAATGCTTACAAGTTTAGAATCAATTTTTCCATAATATAAATTAGTTCACAGAAAATTCCATGTTTAAGCTATCAAAATATCAATACTTGTATATGTCTGTTATGCATGGATATTTAAGATTACAGTGTGCAAAGGGTTATCCAAAATAGCACCATTTGTTCAGACCTCAAGGACTCTCCATCTCTTCTGGTTTTTTTTGTAGTCAGACAAATTTTGCACATATGCAACGTAATTTCTATTAAATAATTACTGTAATCAAATTTAAAATCTGACATGCAAAAAAAACTGAATAAGAAATATATTTTCAAACATTTTTAATAAGATCAGAGAGGGAATAATAATCTGGAACATATGCAGGTATTAAATATAGCTATAAATATATTCTAGGATAGGAAAGTCAGCTTTCTTCAGTAGTCAAATGATGGGCATTCCATAGAGAATATACCTCTGCAAAGATGAGCTTACTTCTTAGGATTTGTCTCCTGCTCAAAGTACTCTAGGTAGATTTTGAAGACTATATAGAAAGAGCAGCTTAAATCAGCTGAGACCTTTCCCATTTGGTAAATAACCTGACCTTTTGTTTATGCCGTGTTTCCATGACTTTTTCTCATCCTCTCTTTTGTGCTGGTGACAGCTTCCTTCTCCATCCACCCTCCAACACATCTAAATGGTCTAATTGCTTCATTTCTTGAAGAAAAAACATTTGATTGATGCCGTTTCCTTTTAGACTACAACCATTTCCTGATGTTTCTCCCCAAATCCCATAGAACCATTTTTTTTTTTTTGCTTTTTGGAGGGCAATTGGGGGTAAGTGACTTGCCCAAAGTCACATGGCTAGTAAGTGTGTCAAGTGTCTGAGAACCATTTCTTTAACAAATAAAAATAACTAAGGAATACCATCTGACACAGCAACCAAGTGTGGCTGCATGTACAAATTCTGTAGCCCAGATTGTCCCAAGAACCTTTGTAGTTAAAATCTAAAAGCAATGAAGACATGTGAAATAGAATAGACCTGTACGCTACCCTTCTTACCACTACCAAAATAATCTTATGTATAAATTGTGTCATGCCTCTCCCACTCAAAAATCTCCAGCCAAGTCCTTAATTCCTATTTAATAGAGTTTCATTGCCTTTGCCTTAGCATTCAAGACTATCCACAGTTTGTCAACTATCTTTCCAACCTTATTTGGTATTATGACTGATATGCTTTATTCTCTCACTAAACAATTCCACTCTCTGGCACCCAAGAACAGGATGGAAGGACAGTAAAATCTCCAAGGTCAGGTAGTGCCATGTTTACTTGAAAAGCAGTCTTCTCCACAAAATACTTGACAAAGTACTCTTCTGACCTCAGTTTAAAGACTTCCAATTATGAGCAGACAGAAGCTTGGTATTCGTTTAAAAATAGAGAAGTAGATCAATGAAACAGCCTACACAAGAGAAAATTAGAAACAATGGAACTTGATAGTGTAGCATGTGATAAGCCCTCAAACATAAATTGGGAAAACTGGACAGCAGTCTGGCAGAAGTTAGATTTCAATCAACATTTTATGGCATATTATGCAATAAATTTGAAATGGATATGTGACCTTACTATTAAAAGTGGTACCATAAAAACTTGGAAGACAAGCAGATCATTTACCCTTCATAGCTATAGCTAAGTAGTCATATTCTATACCAGTCAAGAGAAAGAGTTATTTACCAAAGTTAAGACAGATAACTTTGAGGACGTGAAAATGAAATTTCTGTACCAGCAGCGTTAAGGCATCTTAAATACAAGATCTACTAGACCACACCCTCTAGGCCTGTGCTCATTGAATCATCAGAAATGAGTTATGGTCATCTGTTTTGACAGATTGTGGGAAGCCCCTGTCATATTTTGTGAAAATACTCCTAGAAGTGCTCTAAGAATGTTTTTCAGTGAGTTTTCTTCCTTCTTTTTGGCAAGAAAGTGTTAATCTTTCCATAAATGCTTAATAATGGAGAGCCCTGTGTTTTGTTAATAATATACAGGTTTTGGTGATGACAGTTTTCAAATCTGCTTTGGGCCATTTTATACTTCTGAAAGCGTATTTGGCGTTGATATTGGGTAGATGTTAAATGTTTTAAATCTATTTTTTCTATTCAACTTTGATTTCAGAGTTTTAGTAAGTTGTACTACATTCTGTTGGCCTTCTGAGTGATATCTTTATCTATGTATCTTGCCTTGTGGAGAACAAAGTATTTGTAGGTATTACCTTCATCCATTGCTTTAATGCGACCTCTGGGTTCGAACACATAGCTTTCAGTATCTGTCTTTCTTTGGTGAACATTAGTAATAATATATTTTTCCAGCTTAAGTGACATTTTGGTAGTATTGGAGAAAGATGTTGTTTGAGGTGTTTTGCGGAAGAGCTATGTAGCTTGATGTATTCAGGCACATTGATTGATCCCTAAGATGTTTTGGTTTGACTTTGTCTGTAGTTTGGAAGCCATCATAGGAGAAATGATATTGTAGTTAAGACTAATTAGGACCCAAATGGACTTCAACTGTCTCCCTCAAAAGTTTTAGGTTTTATACACACTATTTTTTCCATCATTGTGTTGGTGCATGTTTTAAGAGAACAGTTTTCTATGTTGGCATCAACATTCTATTGTTCTCACATATTTTGGTTTATTTTATATATTTACAGAACATGAATAAGCTGATTACAGAACTAAATCAAAGGATGCAATAACCAAAGAATTATAGATGCCATGATGATATTGCTTTCTTTTATTTGGTTTATATTTATAGGAGTCCCTGATATTTTCATCCTTTAGTACTAGACAATAATATGCCTTCTTATACTTCTCAGTAGTTTTTTCTTTTCATCATTTTTATTGCAGTTCAGAAAGAAAGATTGCATGTACAAATCTCAATTTAAAAAAATATTTTATAAAGTATTGTATAAATGGGTAAAAATTTGCTTTTTGTATTTTAATAGAAGTGTTGAGATGTCAGCTCATTTTCTGTAGGCTAATTGAAAGTATCTTTGGGATAACTCCAGTAGAAAAATAGGATAACAGGGAAAGCATATACCTCATCATGTTCCTAAATGTCTTTTATTCTTCCATTAGATTTCCTTGAATGCTTTTCATTCTGTACATTTTGGAGATTAGGAATTATTGGAAGAGAGTTTTTAAAAAAATATTATTCTTAAAATTTTATGGATCAATGATATGTCCAGGTGATTATGGTCATCAGTTACAATCTGAAATAAAGCAAAACTCCTAGAGAATTTTTTTAAAAGCCAGCTTCTTTGGGAATTGTCTTATGCCTCAAAAAAATATAACAAGCCATAGGATCATTGGTTTAGAGCTAGCTGGAAGGAAACTTATAGTCATTTGGTCCAGTTCTCCCATTTTGTAGATGAGGAAAATGAGGTCCAGAGAGTTAAAATAACTTTCCCAAAGTCACACAGGTGGTACGCAGCAGGGCTATAATCCACGCTCAGGTCCTCTGAGCCCAATAAATCTATCATCTTTTCCACTGCCCTAGTCTGCCTCTCCAGTCACAGGAAGCTCACATAGGACACTTCCCCTAAAAGACAGTCAGAAGCAACTTTTAAATTGTCAAGAGTCAGTTCACTTGGTTTTCATGGTATATCTGGACCTGTACTTCGAGACTAGACATGCATGAAGGGCTAACCAGAAGATGTTCAGAGCTAGAAACTAGAATGATATGCAGAGTGTTCAAAGTATTTAGCTGAATATCTGTTTCCTGCTTGCTGTGTTTTAAATATTATATCCTCTGTTGTTTTCTTGTTTCAATAATGTTCTACTCTTCGTGACCACATTTGGGGTTTTCTTAGAAAAGATATTAGAGTGGTTCGCCATTTCTTTCTCTAGCTCAATTTACAGATGATGAAACAGGGTTAAATGACTTGTACAGGGTCACAGAGCTAGTAAGGTCAGGTCTGAATTCAAGTCTTCCTGATTCCAGACCTGGCACTCTATCCATTGTGCCCCCTAGCTGCCCCATACTCTGTCCTACCAAATATCTTCTATATCATGTCTAAGGTCCCTTCCACCTCTCATACTCCATAAAATGAATCTATAAGTGCCTAATCCGAGCAAGTCAAGTGAACAGAGGTTTACTGAATGCATAATATATAAAGCAATCCATTAACAGGCATCTATTAAGTTTCTACTATGTATCTGGCATAGGTATGTAAGATCTGGATGTTCCTGAGCGTATTGGTATTGGCCCATGCTTTATGCATGACTATGATGCCTGGTACTATATTAGGTAATGGACATACAAAGCCAAAAAGCAAAACTGTTCTTGTCCTCAAGGTGCTTACATTCTATCAGAGCAGATATCATGTAGATATCTGTAGAGAGGCATATACAAAATACATACAAGGTAAATGAATGGGGGTGAGGGACAGGAGGGCACCAGTAACTGGTGGGATCAGGAAAGGCTTCAGTGATAATATAGAGATTGAGCTGAATCTTGGGTGAAACCAGATCCTCAGAGGTGGCGGTGAGGAAATACATTTCAGGTTTGGGTGTGGGGGCAGATAGGGGAAAAGTCTTGGAGACTATACATGAGGCACTTTAAGCTTGCTCTTAGCACTTGTTGACTTGGAGAACCCTGAGACCAGAGTCTTGTCCTTGGAAGGTTCAATGATGTGCAGTTTAAGCTAACATCTTTTCCTTCAGTATTTCTCTGTAGCTTATTCCCATGCTGAGCTATATCAGCTTAATGTATAGTTTTCCACCAGCTGTTTCACAGGAATTTGATATCAATGTTAGTAGCAGTCACTCTTTTACATGAAACTGAAAAAAGAGGCAATTTAGTACCCACAGATTTGAAGGTTGGAATGTCCCTTTGCTTTAAGCTGTTAAATCAGCTCAGTTCTGCTCCATGAATAGGCTGTTCCAATTATTTGAGACAAGAACTGACTGTATGTAAATGAAATGCTTACAGAAAATGACACTATCCCAGATAAAAGACATTCACACCATAAGATTTTTAGGTTTAGAATTCTTTAAGACCAGTTCTCTGTTTTTGTAATTGTTTTATAATGATAAGCCTGCAAACTTCAAACAAAAAGTAAAAATCAGACTTAACGGTAAAAATGCTAAGAGGTTCTTATTATTCGATGCTTGTAAGTGGGGGCATCTCTTCATTAGCTTTGAGGACTTAGGACTTCTCCTGAGGACTCTCCTTTATTACCCATAAAGTTACCTTTCATGGCAGTTTCATTGGCAGCCACAAATAACAAAAAGTACTGAGTATTTAGAAACAGACCAAAGCAGTTGTTATAAAAATGATATGCAGAAGTATCTATTTTGACATCTCCACCTGTAGGCATATAGTTTTATCTTTTTTTCCTACATCCATCTGTATTCATTAATTTCATTCAATAATTTTTAAAAGTGACTTTTATATCACCTATTTCCCCCTGTATCCTTCCTCTTTTCCTGCTCCCCAAAAGCAATTTCATTTAGCAAAGAATTTTTTAAAAAGAGGAAGAGAAAAATATCAATAAAATTAGTCATTACATAAAAAAATCTGACAATATACGCAATCTTCCCCATCTGTGAACCCTTTGCTTCTGCAAGGAAGTGGGGAGAGGAATCTTCTTTTATCCCTTCTTTGAGGCCAAGCTTTTTTTTTTTTGTAATTTTGTAACATTCTTTTTGGATTATTTGGTGGTGACATTTAAATTGTTGTCCATGTGTATACTAGGTTCTCTGCTCAGCTTATTTCACTTTGCTTTTGTTTATGTAAGCCTTTCAATGCTTCTCTGTATTCGTCATGGCCATCATTTCTTCCACAGAGTGTGCAAATATTCTATTATATTCGTGTGCCACAATTTGTTTAGTCATTTCCCAAACTATGGGCATCTACTGTGTTTTAGTTCTCTGCTACTCCCAAAAGTATTATCATAAATATTTTGGTGTATATATCTTTTTAGTGTTGTCATTTTAGTGTAATCTCCTGCTCTATACTGGACATGGTGTTCCTAAACTTTGCTGGGCAGGTCATCTTAGCAGGCTTATTATCTCTGTGCTGCATGTCATGTCTGTTCTCTGGAGATCTCTAAAGGTCTTGTTACTAAGCTTCTTTCTGCTACCATCTTCTATGCTTCAGCTCAGGATTTTCTGCCATGCTTTTTAGCTCCCTTTGGTTAAAAAGTAGTAACTAGGAAGCCCCTCCCTAACAAGGGCAGGCTAATAGCTCTTTGCTCCAGATATAAGCCACCATGCATAGTTATGAGAGCTAACAAAAGTCAACCAGACAAGATGAAGTTTATTATTTGACCACGTCTATTGCTGATTAGAAATACATGGTTCTGGGCAATTATGAGTTTTTATTAGAGATTTATCTATCTTCTAATTATGATTAGGCAATTTTCAAAAGAGGAAATATAACCTATCAACAGTTATATTAGAAAAAGTTCCAAACCACTAAAAATAAGAGAAATGAATTTGATTTATATTAAATTAAAATAAAAACTTGAGCTTTTACCTCACACTCATCAGATTCAAATAGCTAGGAAAGATTTTTAAAAGATAATGTTGAAGCTGTGGGAATATGTCAATTTCAGCGCTGTTGGTGAAATTGTGAATTAGCCCCATTGTTTTTTTTAAGTTGGAATTTTAATTAAAAAAGATTACACTGAATGTATTCTTTGACCAAGTAGAGCCAGTATTAAGTATATGCTCCAAAGAGGTCAAAGACAAAGGGACAAATCCCAAAATATGCAAATGTAGCAGCTTTTTTTTTGCCTTAGCAAAGAACTTGAAAGAAAGTGGGTGTCCATGGGTTGGAGTGAGACTGAACTATTGGTGTCTATGGATATATGGAATATTATTGCAACATAAGAAATGATGACTGAACAATTCAGAGAAATTTGAGAAGACTTTCATCAAGTAGAACCAGGAAAACAATTTATTCAGTGGTCACAGTAATGTAAAGAAAATAATATCCACAGACTCCAGAACTCTGATTAATCCAGTGAACACTCATGACTTTAGAAGACTTGATTTTGGAGTGTGTCTTCTGCCTAAGATGGCGGTGGACAATGAGTATGGAATGAAGCAGACATATTAAGGCATGGCCAGTGTATTGATTTATCTTGTTTAACTGACTTATTTGTTACCAGGAAAGGTTTGAATTGGATATAGGGGTGGAGATCACAGGGAACTGAGAGTGATGTTGAAAAAAAAAGAGCCTAGAATATCAATAAAACATTAAAAGACTTTAACTAAGATGGAATAGCTTATAGTAATTTAATGTCTCCTAACTCCATTTTGGGGACTCTGCCAAAAATAAAGCCACGGGAGCTATGTGAAGGCTGGGGCTACAAAGCCCAAACTACTAAGCCCACAGATTTTTGTTGATTTTCTCAGTAAAGTTGAGAGATGACAAAAGCTAATTGAAGATGCAAAATTATTGCTAACACCCTACTGGTCACATTCTTCACTTTGTTACATATAGAGGCACTGAATCTAAAATATTAGATGGTAGTTACTTTCTTTTGGATGTTTTATGAGATTTATGATCTGTATTCATATCTACATGAAATGTTTATGTTTTGAGATTTATGATCAATATATATCTGAGATTTAAGGTATTATGAGATTTA
>JAQQSU010019444.1:0-10261 GCA_028627135.1 Pseudochirops cupreus
GCCCCCCCACTGAAAATGCACCCCAGGACCACCATCCAAGACCGTGATCCGGATCCAGGCTGCTCAATGCAAGAGCACTTAGCCTTTGAATGATTGTTTGGCTCCCCTGCAGTCTGCAGGCTGGGAGCTTCGGAAGCAGGCACATGGAAGCTGCTGCAGGGCTGCCACTTCTGCCACTTCCTTGCCCTGGAGGCAGTTCAGCTGGACTGCTTTTCTCCCCCAAATTTAGCTGAGTTCCACTGACCTTTCACTTTGTCCTTGTTTCTTATGCGTTGATAGGTCTGGAAACTGCCACAGCTGCTGCTGATCCATTCTCCTGAATGCTCCAGCTGCAGCTTGTCCTGGCTGACCTGGGGCCAAGCTGCAGTTTCAGGCTGGGCTGGTTTCGGCTCCCAGCATGCTGTGATGAGCCCTTCCTTCCAAGCTGCCTTCAGTGGGAGATGTGTTTTTCTGTATTTTTGTGAGTTCTGGAGCCCTAAAATTTATTTAGAGTCATATTTTATGGGTATTTGAGGTGGCCATGTGGGAGTTGTGGATTTTTCCTGCTTCTATGCCACCAACTTGGCTCCGCCCCTACCCCCCCCCCCCCGAACTTTTTATCAGAGTAATTATTACCCTTAGAACTCTAAGCAGACTTAGTTTAGTAACCAATAGTACCACATTAAAGGGAAGTACCTTACAGGAACAGTACCTGGCATAAATATTCCATCATTTGCCACCAAAGTCCTTAATATTGTCAAATAGTCAACCATCAGCAATGGATATATTTTTATAAGTGAAAATGAAATTAGAGAAGATACATTTACCATCTGCTTAACTACTGTGTCTTAAGGACCACTGAGCCTTTCTTTTTTTTCAATCTATGTGTTTTTAAATTGTTACTTAGTATTTCATTTTTCCCCAGTTACATGTAAAAACAATTTTTAACATTTGTTTTTAAAACTCTGAGTTCCAAATTCTATTATTCCTCCATCCCCCCTATTGAGAATGCAAGCAATTAGATATAGGTTATACATGTGTAGTCATGCAAAACATTTCCATAATAGTTATGTTGTGAAAGAAAATATAGACCAAAGGGGAGACAAAAACCTTGAGAAAAATAAAGTAAAAAAAAGGATGCTTCAAACTGTATTCAGACACCATCAGTTCTCTGTCTGGGGATGGATGGCATTTTTCATCATAAATCCTTCAGAGTTGTCTTGGATCATTGTATTGCTGAGAACAGCTGTCATTCACAGCTGATCATCTTACAATACTGCAGTTACTTTGTACACAGTACATTTCACTTTGCATCAGCACATGCAAGTCTTCCCAGGTTTTTCTGAGAGCATCCTGCTCATCATTTCTTAAAGTACAGTAGTATTCCATCATAATCACATACCATAGCTCATTCAGCCATTCATCAGTTGATGGGCATCCCCTCAATTCCTAATTCTTTGCCCCCAGAAAAGAGCTGCTATAAATATTTTTGTACATATAGGTCCTTTTTCTTTTTGTTTTTTATTTCTTTTGGGATACAGACCTAGTCCATTGAGCCTTCCTATCAACTTGCTGCTGAAGCCTCTTCTATGGGTTGTCTCTCCAGAAGAATATGGGCTGTTTGAGAGAAGAAAGTGTCTTATTTTTCTATCTGTATCTCCTGTGCGCAACACTCAACATAGTAAGCACTTAACAAATGTTCATCATTAATTAAACTAATTCTTTGAAAAAAAATTTTTATTCATTTTATTTTTAATTTATGGGATAAAACAAGCATTTCCACAATATAGTAAAAAAGTTTAAAAAGATAACTACACATGAAACAACAAATCTATTATGTACAACTTACTATTCCATTTAAGTATATAATAAAATTATTATATAAATATTTCCTTTCCTAATTAGCCCATTCTTACTAGCACTGCCCTATCTCTTCCACCTCAAGCCATAAGACTTCATCCCAGAACTCCTAACTTCAAGGATTCTGCAGATTCCTCACCCCATCCAGATCTGCTTAGGGGAGAACCTAATTACTTAGTACTGAAGACCTTTTGATCTTATGGCTCAGGATAACTTTTAGCATTTATGGGACTACACAGAAATAATAATAAATTTTGGTCTGTGACTTCTTTTGCCTAAAGAATTCCTTCCAGTGATATAGATTAGCAATTTATCTCTACATTAATTTTTAGTTTTAAGGAGTTGGCTGAGGGATTTCAGATAGTAAGTGATTTATCCAGAGTCATAAAATTAATATGTCTTAGAGACAGGACTTGAATCCAGGTCTTCCTGGCTCTGAGACTTGTCCTCCATCCAGTAAGATATACTGTTACATAAATGTCAGTCATTATTTTTTTTTCTCTTTTCTCTGGGAAAGTATAATTCTAGCTGACTTTAATATAGCACTTTAAAATGTGCAAAGTTCATATATAGATGTATACACACACACACACACACACACACACATCTATATCACATTATTTCTTTGAGTCTTAGAATAACCCCGGGAGGTGAGTGCCATTATTATCCTCAGTCACATAGGTAGCAAATATGAGTGGGAATTCATAGTCAGGTGTCCCCCAAATTAGCGCTCCTTCCATTATACAATACTTCCATTTCAGTGACAATATGAAACTGACTTTTCTATGGACCAAGCGGTAAGTGCTTTGGGTTGAGATGCTTACTTATGTGTATGAAAGAGGCCTTACGGAAAAGATAGAGTTGGTGTTTTGCAGGATTACTGGAGTTTAGGGCAATGCAATTGTAGAATTGCAAGGAATTTTAAGAGGTCACCTTCTGACCTTTTTATACCCACTAGAATGGCAAATATAATAAAAAAAGAAAAGATAAAATTCAACGTTGGTGGAGACATGGGAAAACAGGCACTCTGGTACACGGTTGGATTGTAGACTGCAAATGTCTTGGAAAGTGACCTGGTAATGTACGATAAAGACTCACAAAACTGATGGTACCTTTTGACCTGGTTATTCTATTGCTAGGAATTCATCCTAAAAGTATCCTTAAAAGGGGGGGGGGAAGATCTAGGTAAAAATATTCAAAATTTTATTAATAACAAAACAAGCAAAGAAATAGGAAAATAACTTATAAGCTCTGCATTCCAGTGAAATGAACTACTTGCTATTTCTCCAAGCTCAGATATTTATCTCCTACGTTTTTCCCTTTGCTCAAGCTGTCCCTAACATCTGGAACGTAGCACCCTCTCAGTTCTACCTCTTAGAATCCCTAGTTCCACTTAAGGCCCAGCTAATGTGCCTTCTCGTACGAGAAGCAATTCCTAATCCCAGGAGTAGTATTTCTCGCAGTAGAATGTAAGCTCCTTGAGGGCAAGTGCCCAGTACAGAGACTTGCATGTGCTCAGTTATTCTTCAGTCATGTCCAACTCTTCATGACCCCATTTGGGTTTTCCTTGGCAGAAATACTAGAGTGGTTTGTCATTTCCTTTTCTAGCTCATTTTCTAGGTGAGGATCTGAGCAAACAGGGTAAAGTGACTTGCCCAGGGTCACTCTGAGGTCCAATTTCAGCTAATGAAGATGAGTCTTCGTGACTCCAGGCCTAGTGCTCTATCCGTTACACTGCTCAGTTGCCTCAGACGTGCACTTAGTAGGCATTTAATAAATGTTTGTGGGTTTGAATTGGGTTGAATATATCTCCAGCAACGGGGGAATTAGTGAATGAGCTATAATAGGGTCGTGCAATAGAATATAACGGTACCATAAAAAGGATAACTATGAAGAATATGAGGAAATACAGGAAGTTTACATGAAGTGATGCCAAGTGAGATCAGTGGAAGGCCCAGGGTAGAGGAACTTTTAATAGACTTGGATGGGAACGCGGAGTAAACATTTTTTGTTGTTTGTTAGCTGTTTATTTAATCATTGGTTGTCTGTTGAAAGTGATTAAGTTTATAATAAAACTTAAAAAAATTAGATTGTTATCTAGGCCCTTCAGGCAGATGAATGCTGAAGTTATTTGGAAAAATAGATCATAGTCTATCTGCTCTTTTAAAATCTTGTGCTAATAGGAGTCAAAATTATAAAGGTTGCATGAACATGGATATACTCATAGACCAGGCCCTGAAACTAATTCAGAAAATGGGGACTTATTTGTCCTCAGAGCATCTGTAAACCTTACTTTGTCTTCTTTGCTAACTGGGAATGAAGTTGAACTCTCCCATTGGCTCCTCTGGCCCTTGTACCTCATCCATTCAACCCTATGCTTTTCCATCCAAGAAGCTTTGGCACTTGGGTGTTTCCTGCCCGGTGACGTTCCCAGACTTTGGGAGGCTCCCAGTTGTTCCCAGTGAAAACCCTGCTGAAATTAGCAAGAGCTTCTGCCCTCCCAGGCCCAGGCAGACAAATAGCTCTCAGCTTTTTGGATCCACATATATTCTTTGCCTTGTCTGTCTCCCAGTACATAGAGTTAATCATAGAATATTAAATCTAGAGGGGACCTTAGAGATCATTTAATCCAGTCTCTTTCATTTTATAGATAAGCAAAATGAACTCAAAAGAGGTAAAAAGACCCCCAATTCTCAGTTGAGGGTTCTGTCCCCAAAATGCAGTTTCCCAGACTCAGAAGTCTATCACCCATGTCTTTACGTAGCATTACATTCTGAACATGACTTTTACCTCTTGGTGTGGGGGAAGTCCTTCAGCTTTGGAATCAAGAAGCTGTCCAAATAGGACACTGTATCTCAAGTGTCCAGGCTCAGTGTAGGATCCTGCTATGCTAAGGTCCCAGCCAGGGCTTGAGCTATAGGCTTTGCCTGTGGCTGTGTTTTAACGTAAACCAGCATATCTCAACAAATGTGGACTCAACCCAAGGGGGTTGATTATTTTCTAGTCCCCTTTCTCAGACTTCAAGACCATGAAAACGCAGACCAAAACAAAACCAAACCCACAAAAAGGAATAAAGTGAAAAATAGCTTCAAATAAATGAATGCATAAATAAATGAGTATGCCTCTACTGTCTTATCATGCTGGGACTTCCCTCGTGGCCAGGAATCTCCTCACCCTAAAACTTCCAACAAATCTTGCAAACCTTCTTAACCTGGAACATCCCTCTGTAAGGCCTGCTCCCTTCTCCCATTGATGAATTCTTTCTGTAGCTTCCTTTTTGTAGAGCAGTCCAAGTTGGTCTTCATTCCCCTCCTTGACCTATTCTTGGCTTCTGGAATTCAAAGTCGTGCGCACACTAGATATCTTCTTCCCCACCCCAATGCTTTTCAGCTCCCTTTTGTTTGTATTTGTATCTCTAGTGCACATGCTAAGTGCTTAATAAATCCTGCCTTCCCTCCTCTTTTCTCTCCCTCTCTCCTTCCTTCCTTCATTTCCTTCCTTTCTTCTCTTTCCTTCCTTCTTTTTCCCTTTCCCCTTCTTTCCCTCTCTCCCTCTCTTCCTTCCTTTCCCTTCCTTCCCCTTCCTTTCCCTTCCTTCCCCTTCCTTTCATTTCCTTCTTCCCTCCCTCCTTCCCTTCTTTACTTTCTTCCATCATTGTTACTAGAAATCATAAAACAGCATAGGAGATGCCACATGAACTGGGCCTTGGAAGAAACCTGGAATCTTAAGAAGTGAAAATAAAGAAAGAGTGCATTGTAGACACGAGGGGCAGACTCACAGAGACACAAAGATAAGAGCTAGGACCTTATTTTGATAGTTTAACGTATGATGTGGTCACTAGGGATATGGTTATATTGCATTTCTAGGGCTCTCATCTACCAAAGTGCCCAACATAGTGCTCCAGGCACACGTTAGGCATGCCCTTTCCTGTGCATTGTCAGTTCAGGGTCACAAACCTTGAGTTTGTAGGGGACACCAGAATACCTAGAAATTGCATTTGAGAGTCAAGAGACCAGGATTCTAATTCAACCTAGTCTAGTCTAGTCTGTTAGCTGTCATCAGGAATTTGAACAATCCAAAAAGGGAGGAGCTAGGCGTTTCAGTGTATAGAATGCTGGGCCTAGAGTCAGAAAGACTCATTTTCCTTATGTGAGAAATGCTATCAGTTTGGTTTCCACAGATTCTGAATCTATAGGAACAATGGGTGTTTACATGCAGGAAGGCATAAATCTGTAAAGAGGGGCCTGAGCTAGGCTGGCTCAGACCAGTTGGGCAATGGTCACTGACTTTCCATTAACAGGCATGCTTAGTGGACAGTTTGGGAGAGTTATAACCCAGAACAGCTGGAGCCAATCCCATCTCTGAAGGGAGGAATGGCGCAAAAGTTAAATGAAATGAGCATAAAAAGGGGTTGCCTTTGATCCTTTTTAGTCTCTTTTGGGAGGCTACCCATTTATTTCTTACAGGATAAATGTCAAATAAAGATCATGAAGCTTCCTGGATCCCTAACAAGTGTGGTTTGTTCCCTAGATAGAGCACAAAGATTTTCATTTATAACACTTAGTTCAAATTTGGTCTCAGATACCAGCTGGGTAACCTTGGGCAAGTCACTTAACCCTGTTTGCCTCAGTTTCCTCATCTGTAAAATGAGCTAGAGAAGGAAATGGCAAACCACTACAATATCCTTGCCAAGAAAACCCTAAATGGGGTCGTGAAGTCAGACACTACTGAACAACAACGAAGCCTGAGAGAGAGAGAGAGAGAGAGAGACAGAGAGAGAGAGAGACAGACAGAGAGAGACACAGAGAGAGAGAGAGAGAGACACAGAGAGAGAGAGACAAAGAGAAAGACAGACAGACAGACAGAGAGAAACAGAGAGAGACAGAGAGAGACAGGGAGAGAGAGCAGTTTCAGTTGAGTGGTGAGGTTGAAAGCCAGATTGAGGAAGAAGTGGGAAAGGGAGCAAGTATTTGTTAAGCCAGACACATTGCTCAGTGCCTTATAACTATCTCATTTGATCCTGACAACAACTGAGTTAGAGGCTATTATTATCCTGATTTTACAGTTGAAACTGAGGTAGACAGAGGTTAAGTAGTATCTGAAGTCACATTTGAACTCAGTTCTTTCTAAATCTAGGACCAATAATTTATCCACTGTGCCAACTAACTTTAGATTAAATTAGGATGCTATTCAAATTTCTCAGACCTATGAGCCACCTTTTGGGCCGAAGGGGCTGGGAAGTGATACTAAAATCTGTTTGATTCACTCTGTTTGAGAGTCAGTGGCTGGGCTTAGGATTCTTAGGGGAGATTTATTTCTTTGCAGAATTGAGAGGTCGGACTTCTCACAAACCTTTTCCCTCTCCTATATCCTCTCTATTCCACAACCATCCCTCACTTGTATGTATCTCTTGCCCTTGGAAAATTACTGCCCTGGAGAGAATGCCTCTTCTCATTTTTTCTTTTTCTGGATATACATCTCCCTGGCCAGAGGTCTGGTCTGGTGAGTTCAGAGCTTGACACATGCCTCTGCTGTCTGTGTGAGTTCCTAAGGAGTGAGATCTTTAATTTTTGTCTGCTGAACCCCCAGTGGGGACAGCAGAAAGGGGCCAATTTCATTACAACCCCCCCCACAGGCCCCAGAGCCAAGGCATTTCAACTGGATCCATTTTCATCTGACAGGGAACAGGGAATGAGTCACTACAGACAGACCAGAACTGACCAGGGATCTCAGTAGATGGAACTGGTGGCTTGCATTCATGCCTTGATGTCCTACATCCCTTCTCAGAGTTAGCCTTGGTGAAGTGGAGCTGGGAGAAGGGGCCAGACCATGCATCATCATGCAAATCACATTGTGTATTCCTTCCCACATTAATATCCATGTGAAATTAGACTCAAAGGACGTCAAAGCTGTCCTTGAGAGGAAAAGAAAATCCTGAAGGGATAGCCTGAGAGGTAAAGTGGAAGGGAGTGGGGAGAAGAGGCAGCTTTTCTTCTATTAATGATGACAGGGAGATCCAAAAGTTGTAGGGCTGGAAGAGACCTCAGAATTCAATCCAATCCTCTCCTTTTGTTTTCCTGACATACTATCCAACCCTGCATTCTTGGCATAAATCTAACTTGGTCAGACAATATAATCTTTTTGATATGTTGCTAATATTTAATTTTTTGTGTGTCAATGTTCATTATGTATATGGGACTATAGTTTTCTTTCTGTTGTGACTCTCCTTGGTTTAGATAACAAAAATGTTTGTATCATAGAAAGAATTTGATAGGATCCCTTTTCCTATTTTTTGCAAATAGTTTATACAATATTGTAATTAAAAAAAATATTTGGTAGCAGCAGAGGGTGAACCCTAGGCTGATTGCTTAGACGGTCATTCAGGAAACTTTATCTTTGGGTGACTGTGCAGTAAAAGTCAAGGAAATGCCATTATCTCTTCACCTTCTTTTCTTAATTTTCCTTCTTCCAAATAACTCTCTCCCTTGTTTCTACAGTACCAGAACCCTCTCTGAAGTTTTGTTTAGTCTACTTGATGATAGACCAACAATCCTCTTAGCATAAAATAAAAGCTCACATAAATCCTGTTCAGTTGTTCTGACCAAACCTCCAGAGACTCTGCCAAGAGGGTTTATGCTCTGGATTTTAGCTTCTGCTAGAATAGAGGGCCTGGGGCATTCACCTTGAAGCCTTTTATCCATCGGTCGATCAACAAACATTTATTAAGCATGTGAGGGGCACTGTGCTAAGCGTTGGAGATACAAAAAGAGGCAGAAGACAGTCCCTGCCCTCAAGGAGCTTAAAATATAATCTAATAGGAGAGACAACACACCAACAAATATAGGTATGTATGTATGTATGTATGTGTATATATATATATATATATATATATATATATATATATGCATGTGTGTATATATTTTTACAAATGTGTTTGTATAGATTACATACATATACAAATACACATACAAAACACACACATACCTATACACATATATGCTACATACAAGAGGCTCAGTGAATAGTGCTGGGCCTGGAGTTCAGGAAGGCCTGAGCTCAAATCTGACCTCAGACAATTACTAGTTTTGTTACCTTGGCCAAGTCACTTAACCTTCATTTGCCTTAATCCATTGGAGAAGGAAATGGCAGACCACTCTAGTATCTTTGTCAAGAAAATTCCAGGGACAGAATTGACATGCTATGGTCCACAGGGTCAGGAAGAGTTGGACATGACTGAGCAATTGACCAAACCTATATATACAGGATATGAAATAAATAAGAGAGAGAAGGCACTAGAATTGAGAGGGGTTGGGGAAGGCTTCTAGCAAAAGTTGAGATTTTATTTGAGACTTAAAGGAAGCTAAGGGGCTCAGTAGTCCTGGAGGAGGGAGAACATTCCAGGCATGGAAGACAGCCAGAAAAAATATATGGAACTGAGAGAGAGTTTCTTGTTTGTGAAATAGCCTGGAGGCTCATGTCACCCCAAAGAATACCTATGGGAGTATGAGGTCTGTTTGCTCTTTTTCTGCTCAAATTATCTGATATTTAATTATCTAGATACATCTCCACAGGAGGGCAGAGACTTCCTTCCCTTTTCATTCTTATTTTTTGTTGTTCAGTTGTTTTCAGTCATGTCTGATTCTTCAGGGGTTTTCTTGGCAAAGATACTGGAGTGGTTTATCATTTGCTTCTCTAGCTCATTTTACAGATGAGGAAACTGAGGCAAACAGGGATAAGCGACTTGTCCATGGTCACACAGCTCGTAGGTTTGAGAGGCCAGATTTTAATTCAGAAAGATGAGTCTTCGACTCCAGGCTAGACACTATCCACTGTGCCACCTAGCTGCTTCTTACTCTCATTAGCTACTACTAGCCTAGAGGCCTCAGGCATTATATCCTGGACAAAGAAAGCACTTCATAAATGCTCATTGAATTGAATTGTCATTGGTTCAACATCTTCTAAAAGGAGGTAAAATTTATGTAAGTATAAGACTCTGTCTGGACTCCCTTGCTCCCCCAACTCACACTTAAAATCACAAGCTGAGTACCCAGAATGGCACCTGCTACCTTGGGTTAGGATTGGGGAAGGAAGGGGAATTCTATGGGTGACTACTTTTAAAACCGTCACTTACAATATCCCTAGATTGTGGTGTTCATCCCTTTAACAATTAGCCAGTAGAGGAAAGACTTACATGAATTGATGCAAAGTGAAATCAGCAGAACTAGGAAAACATTGTACACAGTAACAGCAACATTGTACAATGATCAACTGTGAAGACTTAGCTATTCTCAGCAAGGCAATTTGGAAGAACTCATGATGAAAGGTGCTGTCTACCTCCAGAGAAAGAACTGGTGGAGCCTGAATGCAGATGAAAGATAATTTTCTTTACTTTATTTATTTTTCTCAGGATTGTTTTTGTCTG